>RJWM01027424.1:0-26627 GCA_004363535.1 Dasyprocta punctata
CATCTCTACATCCTGTTTGGTAAAATATTTTTTCATGTCTTGCCTGTTTTTCAGTTGGACTTTTTGGTTTTTTGCTTGCTTTTTACTATTGAGTTTTGAGAGTTATTATGTTCTAGAAATGAGTCCTTTATAAGATACGTAATAGACAAATTTGTCTTCTCAAATTTATATATCTTTCATTTCTTTTTCTGCCTTATTGTGCTGCCCAGGACTGCCAGGACTCTGTTGAACGAAGCTGTAGGCACAGACAGTTTTGCCTTGTTCCTGATCTTATGAAGAAAACATACAATCTTTCATCATAAGAATGATGTTAACCATAGGGATTTCTTTCTTTCTTTCTTTCTTTTCTCTTTTTTTGAAAGAGAATCTTGTTGTTATTCCAGGCTTGCTTTGAAACTCACTACTTAACCCAGACTGGCCTTGAAGTCCTGACCCTTCTGCCTCAGCCTCCCAAGTACTGGGTTATAGGTGTGTGGCACAATCCTCAACTGTCACAGATTTTTTTGTATTTAGCAAGTTCAAAGTTATCTTCTGTTCCTAGTTTGTGTTTTTATCATGAACATTGAATTTAAGCCTAATGCTTTTCTATTGATCATGTGATTTTTTCCCCTTAGTTCATTACTATGATAGGTAACATGAGTTGATTTTTGAATACTGAACCATGTTTGCATCCCTGAATAACTGTACTCATTATTGGGGTATAATTTGTTTTATATGTTATGGATTTAATTTGCTAACACAGTAAAACCCCCCTCATCCTTGGTTTCATTTTCTTTCTTTTCTTTTCTTTTCTTTTTTTTTTTTTTTTTGAGACAGGGTCTCACTATGTAGCCCAGGCTGGCCTTGAACTCACTGTGTAGCCCAGGCTGACCTTGAACTCAGATGATCATCTTGCCTCAGTCTCCCAAGTGCTGGGATTACAGGCATGCACCATCACAACCAGCTGATTTCATTTTCTGTGGTGTCAGTTATTCATGACCAACCGTGTTCCAAAAATATGAAATGGAAAATTCCAAAATAAATAATTCATAGGTTTTTAATTGTCCACCATTCTGAGTGGCATGAAAATCTTGCACTGTCTTTGCCCATCCTGCCCAGGCTGTGAATTATCCCTTTGTCCAGCACATTCACGCTGTATATGCTGCCCATCCTTTCACCACTTAGGAGCCATCTCAGTTATCACATCAACTGTCACAGCATTGCTTGTGTTCAAGTAACACTTATTTCATTAAGAGTTGAGATGCTAGCAATTCAGTTATGCCAAAGAGAGTCTGTACTTTTGTTAAGTAAAAAGATGAAAGTACAATGAGATATTTTGAGAGATTATAGTCACACCTTTTGTTGCAGTATATTGTTATCAATGTTATATTTTATTAGTTCTTATTCATCTCATTCTGTATAAATTATCATAGGTATGAATACACAGTAAAAATGTAGTGTATATAGAGTTCATGACTATCCTTTGTTTCAGGTATTCACTGGGGGTTTTGGAGCATACTCCCACACACACAGAGAGGTTACTGCTGCATTTTATTGAAAATACTTTTTTTTAGACAGGGCTGCGATCTGCAATTTAGGCTGGCCTTGAACTCTATGTCGTCCAGGGTGGCCTTGAACTCAATCCTCCTGCCTCAGCCTCTCAAGTGTAGGGATTACAGGCCTGCACCACCACACCTGGCTCAGCTTTTTGTTTTGTTTTTGCTTTTTTGGAACAGGGCCTCACTATGTAGTTCAGGCTGGCTTTAAACTTGCAATGATCCTCCTGCCTTAGCCTCCCAGTGCTGGGACCAAGGTTAGTATTAAAAACAAGGTCAACCACATGTTGCCTAAAAATCAACTTAAATACAGAGATACAGATTGTTTAAAAGTAAAGGAATGGAGAAAGATGTATCATGCTGATACTAATCATAACAAATCTGAAGTGGCTACATTAATTTCAGACAACACAGATTTCACAACAAGAAACATCAGAGATAAAGGGAAGCATCGAATAATAATAAAGGAAGTGGGCATGGTGGTGCACGCCTAAAATCCCAGTATTTGGGAGGCTGCAGCAGGAGGATCACTGGGAGTTCAAGGCCAGCCTTGTCTACATAGTGACACCCTGTCTCAAAAAGAAAAAAAAAAAGGAGAAAGAAGAATATAAATAATAATAGAGGAGTCCAGTAAATATACCAACCCATGATACATGTTATTATTACTATTATTATTATTATTATTATTGAGACAGGGTCTAGCATTGTAGTTCAGGCTGGCCTCACACTCACTATATAGCCCAGGCTGGTCTTGAATTTGGGGTGATCCTCCTGCCTCAGCCTCATGAGTACTGGAATTACAGGTGCGCACCACTATGCCTGGCACATGTACTCCTTATGCACTCCAAACATGTACTAATGGCATTTTTTAAAAAAACAGAAAACATACAAAAAAGAGTCCATTCTGCAATTAGACATACCAATTATTTACATGTATAACACTAAAAATAGAGTGCCAAAATTGGTCAGGCAAAAACTAGTAAAACTTCCAGGGGAAACAGATAAATCCTACTACAGTTGAAGACTTCAGTGACCCTGTTTCAGTAATTGATAAGTCAAGAGGCAGAAAATTAGTACAGATATATTTGACCTGAATACCACTATCAATCAATTTGATCTAACTAGCATTTACAGAATACTTCATCAAATGATAGCAGAATACATATTTTTAAGTTTACATAATAAAATATTCAAGACAGCACACATTTTGGGCCATGGAATACACCCAAAAAGGCAGACATGCTGGTGCGTGCCTGTCATCCTAGCCCTCAGGAGGCTGAAATAAGAGGATAATAAGTTTGAGGTTTACCCGGCTACACAGCAAGACCATGTGTCAAAACAAAATAAAAATAACAATATACCTGGAAAAATATAAGAGCATAGAAATCATACAAAGTACGTTTTCAAGTCACAATGGAATTAAATTAGAAACTAATAATGGAAATCTGGAAAATCCCAAGATATTTGCACATGATACATGACAACACTGAGTAACACATGGATCAAAGAAGAAATCTCTCTGGGTACCTTCCTAAAAGAATTAAAAACATCACAGTGATAAATGTGCATGCACCCATGTTTATAGAAGCACAGTTTTATAATAGCCAGATCTTGGAAACAACCTAAATGCCCACTGAGGGATGGATAAAAAAGATGTGGTATTTTTATACAATGGAGTACTACTCAGCCATAAAGAATAATAAACTGGACACTTTTATAGGTAAATGGATGTACCTTGAGAACATAATCATTATTGAAATAAGACACATGTATAAACATCGTATTGTTTCATTAGTGTGACAAGATGAAAGAAAAAACATATGTATATGTATATAAAAATAGTTAAGATAGTTATACTACTAATTTCTCTGAGTTCGCTGAAGAGGAAGTTTTGTGCTGGTATTGTTCAGACAATTGAAGGCAGATGTCTTGTGCTCTGGGTGAATGATTTGGGGATGAAAATGCTCAGTGTATGTACCATTGTTACCCCCTGGTTGACATGCTTCAAAACTTTATTGTAGTTTTTTTTCCTTCATCTTTTTTTCTTTCTTTTTATGTTTGAATAAAATGGATTTGGAGAAAAAAAAATAAAGCAGATAAACCTAAAAAAAAAAAAAAGAAGAAGAAATCTCAAGAGAAACTTAAAAATATTTCAAACTAAATGAAAAGTGAGTATCACAACAGTTGTGTTGGTCTCCCTGGCCCATGCAGCAAGTGGTGCTGCAGTGGGTCCAGATGCACGGTACACACAGGTTTTGCATTGTACCTCAGGCCCCAGGCCCAGCACTTCTTATAGCAAGCACTCAGCAAGCCTTATCTCATCTCTAAAAATTGTATTACAACTTTATTAACAATCCTGAGCAAGGACTCCAGCGAACCAGACCTTGGGATTCTAACATACTCAGTAAGATATAGTGAACATAAAACACCCAGGAGATTGCCTCCCAACATTTATTGTTATATGATTTATAATTTTTATTTTTAATTTTTGAGACAAGGTCTCACAATTTAGCTCAGGATGGCCTCAAATTCGTGGCAATCCTCCTGTCTCAGCCTCCCTAGTGCTGGGAGTATAGGTATGGATGACCACACCTGGCTATTAAAGTAATTAATTTTTTAAAAATAAATTTCATTGTATATATTTAAGGTATACAGCCTGATGTTATGGATATATATAGACAGTAATTAACATGTCCATGTCCATCATCTCACATAGTCAACCATCCCAACATTTTTATGGTGCTGTATTATCTCCCATATTGGCTTGTTATTTATACCTCTGTTTTTTTCCTACTGCCATACTGGGGATTGAACCTGCATGTACTCTACTACTGAGCTATATCCCAAGCCCTTTAAAAATTTTTTTTTCTTTTTTTGAGAGAGGGTCTCACTATGTAGTTCAAATTAGCCTTGAGCTCACTGGGTGGCTCAGGCTGGCCTCAAGCTTGCACAATTCTCCTGCCTTGGCCTCCCGTGTGCTGGGATTACAGGCATGTACTACCATGCCTGGTTTCTTTTCTTTTCTTTCTTTCTTTCTTTCTTTCTTTTTTTTTTTTTCTTTTGGATAGGATCTCACTGAATTGCACCTACTGGCCTTGAATTTGTGATCCCCCTGCCTCAATCTTCCAAACTGGGATTCCAGTCATGTACCACTACACTGGCTACTTATACCTCTTTTTAGAAAAAATTCTGGTACCTCTCCTTAATGGCCCTCTTGCAGCTGTTACAGGTAAGTGCATACCTTCTGCCATCTCAAAATACACCCAATCAGTATACTGATTATCTCAAGCTGAAGTTGCCATAAGTCAAAAACTCATCTGCCATTTGTAGCTGCTCATATAGTATCTAGTTGCTAGCTACTTGGGTTTGTGTAAATGACAAAGAATTTAGAACTCTTGAGAAAATTAACACTCAAAAGTTTACTAATCTAAAACCTGCACCAGAGACCTTAAAGAAGGCAGTGGGAGTCTGAATAATGCCTTCTTGCATTAGTCTCTGAGAAATGCTAAACCATTAATCTCAGAAAACCAGAGTGTTTGCTTAAAGATAAGAAAAACAGGATTGGGCACCTGAATTTGTACATCCCCCTCAAATCCCCAGGAGGTGACCACCCGTATGCAGCTGCAGTCATAAAACTTGACTCAAGAGACCATTAATGATCACTGCTTTGATGAGTGGCTTGCTTGTTCATGCTTGTGAAAACCATTTGTTTGGGGTATAAATATGAAAAAGACAATTGTAAATTGAATTGTTTGGACTCAGTAGCTGATTACAGAAATAAACTTGATTCTCTCTCAAGAAAAAAAATGTTTTAGTGGTTGCCCTTGTGAATTTGTAATATATATCTTTATTTTATATAATATATGTCTTTAACCAAAGTTTATCTTCAAATACTATCATACCACATTTTTCTTTTTCTCATAGTATAGATAAGTGCTGTACCACTTAGCCACATCCTCAGCCCTTATACCACTTCTTATATCACACGAAGACTCTTTAACAGCATATTTCTAAATCCTCCATCCTGTTATTTTTATATCGTTGTCATACATTTTACTTCTACAGTATATGTATTCTGTAAACCCGTGATGCCCTGTTATGCTTTTGCTTTGAATGAGTAATTATCTTTTCAGGTGAGAAAAAAAATGAGAAACCAGTGTCTCATATTTACCTTTATTCTGTATATTTCTTTATTTAGATCCTGATTTCTCTCTGATATCATACTCCTGCCCAGAAACTTGTTTTACCATTTCTTGTAGTGCTGTTCTGCTAGTAATGAATTTTCTCAATTATTTATCTGAAAAAGTGTTTCTATTGCCTCATGTTTGACAGATACTCTCACTGACTATAAATTTCTGGGTTGACAATATCTTCCAGCATTTTAAGGAGATCACTGTTATGTCCTGGTCATAGATTTTTTTTATTTTATTTTATTTTATTTTATTTTATTTTGTCTTTTTGAGACACGGTCTCACTATGCAGTCCAGGCTGATCTTAAGCTTACTTTATAACACAGGCTGGTCTTGAACTCACAACGATCCTCCTGCCTCAGCCTTCTGAGTGCTGGGATTATAGGCATGTGCCATCACACCTGGCTTGGTCATAAAATTTCTAATGAGCAATCTATAATTTCTCTTTGTTCTTTTGGAGATAGTGTGTCTCTTTCCTCTAGATGTCTTTAAGGTTTTCTGTCTTTGGTTTTCAAGATTTTGAGTATAATGTATCAGGTTGTATTTTTCATGTGCTTATATGTTGCATGTCTATGTCTTGGTATTTAATATTTTTGGATTAAGTTTCCTAGCTCTGTGGTTTGATATCTTTCATTATTTTTGGAATAATTATTGGATATTTTATCTATATATAACTTACTCAGATTTCTCTGCCTTTTCTTCTAGAATCTGAATTACTCATATATTGCCTTTTTGAATTAGTTATTTTGTGCTTGGTTGTTTCACTCTTTTACTATTTCAGCTTGAGTAGCTTTTGTTGCTCTAAATTTACCATTTCTTCTCTAATTTTTTGCCCTCTATGGTATTGAAGATTGAACCCAGGACCTATTACCACGGAGCCATATCACCGGTTCTTTTATTATTATTTTACTATTTACTTATTTATTTTTGGTTCTTCGAAACAGGGTTTCACTATGTAGTTCAGGCTGGCCTTGAACTCACTCTGTAGCTTGGGCTGGCCTTGACCTCACACTCGCGGCAATCTTTTTGCCTTAGCCTCCCAAGTATTACAGGTCAGAGCCACCATCCCTGGCCCAGCTTTTTTTAAACTATTACTTTATTTTGGAACAGAGTCTCTTTCTAGTACTCCTGCCTCAGCCTTTAGAGTAGCTGGGATTACAGATGTGTGCCCCCACTCTGGGCCAGGTCCACAGGCTCTTTCCTCAGCCGTGTTGCAATTACTGATGAACCTGTCAAAGGTGTTCTTCAAGTACAGTATTTACAGTGGTTGTTTATTGTGTTGCTGTATGATTTTTTTTTTGTAGTCTTCATATCTACACTTTCTGCAAGAGCTTTTTACATATTAGTTAAAGTCGTCTTAAATTCTCTGGTCAGGTAACTGCAGTGTCTGGTCCTTGATCTAGCTGATTGCTTTGTCTCTCAATAGAAGGGTTTTTAAAAATATGTGTGCTATGGCTTTGTTTTTTAATTATAACCATATAGTTTAATTTCTAATAATGGTAATATTATTTTTGGCTGGTTTCTATACATGGCATATAGAACACTAGGGGCTGAGTATCATATTATTTATACACTCATCTCTCATCTCTCTTCCTCTGTTAGGTGGTCAGTGTGCTGTACTGAGTCAGTCTTGTCAAGAGTCAATCTTGTCAGGAGCTGAATTAGGTTTGAGTTCTGTTGTTTCTATCATTTTATTGCCTGTGACTCCCACAGATTCCATACTCTCACTTAGCCACAGCGGATGTCTTAGTCACTTTTCTCACCAGGGACAAAATACCTGACACCTGCAATTTAGAGGTTTACTTAGGCTGCTTTTGAGTCAGTAGTTGGCTGGCTCCGAGGCAGGGCTAGACAGTGGAAGGGCCGGCTTTGCATGCAGGAAGGCTGCTGCTGATGGTGGCTGGGAAGCAGAGGGAGAAGGGAGGAGTGGAGAGGAGACAGACCCTCCCAGACCACACCCCCAGTGACCCAGCTTTTCCTAACCACAAGTCAGTTGTAAGGCCCCGCAAATCCAATTACCTGCCAAATATATGAGGCTTTGGGGGTCATTCTAGCAGTTCAATACAAATTGTAGCTAAACTCTTTTTACCATCTTGCGTGGACAATCCGTGTTTGTTCTACTTCTCAAGTGAGCCAGTAGCTATATCCCTTCTCTTCGTGGAGCCTTCTGTCCTTTGGAATTCAGGTCAACTGCTTGCTCTACAACCTCAGCTCTCTGATGGGTTTGACAAAAGTTATGATTTTGTTTATTATCCAACAACCTGTAAAAACTATCATTAGTACCTGGACATAATGGTGCACAACTGTAATGCCAGCACTTGGGAGGCTGAGGTAAGAAGATCACTGTAAATTCAAGGCCAGTCTGGACTACACACAGTGAGTTCAAGTGCAGCCTGAACTACATAGTGAGACCCTGTCTCAAAAACAAAACAAAGCATAAAAATAAAAAAGGTTCTTATTTGTGTGGTAGTAATGCTTTCACCAGTTTTCTGCATCCTAGTTGGAAGAGAGAAGTATCAGGCCATTAACTTTTTCACTGCTCTTTTCACCTCCTTTGGCCATCCCATCCTGGACTGCTGCCTGGGTCTTTTTCTTGGGTAACATCCTTACGGTTTAGTCCTCTAAATTATTTTCAGCTTGGAACCCCCACCATCACCACCAAACTATTCTTTCTTTTTGAGCCAGGGGCTTGCTAAGGAGTTAAGGCTCACCTACAACTCATTGGGCACCAAAACTGGCCTCAAACTCATGGCAATTCTTTTGCCTCAGGCTCCTGAGTGCACCATATCATCCAGGGTCCCCCAGTCATTCTTGTGGCTAATGTCAGGCAAAGAGAAGGGACAAAGGTTCAAAATAATCTATGAAGTCCTGTTCCCAGTGATAAATCTGAAAATGGGGGAGGTGACTTTAGGAGCTGAGACCCATCTGCTATGCTCCTGGCTTGGTCTCATTCTTCTATGTTAGAAAGAGGCACTGAAGCTGTGCATGGTGACCCACACCTGTGATCCCAGCACCAAGATGCTGAGACAGGATGATGGAAATTTTGAGCCCGGTTTGGGCAAGTTAGTGACTTAGCAAGACCCTGTCTCGAAACAAAAAACAAATAAATAAATAAAAAGGCGGAGATGTAGGTCAGTGTAAAGCCCTTGGATTCAATTCCCAGTAAAGAAAGAAAAAAGAAAAAAAAAATAAGCAGGGGGACCCAAATACCTACCCCTATACTAATGAGAAACAGTAATCAAGATTACTAAAGTATTCCTTGGAAGACGAACATTACAACTGAGTAAAGGAAGAACAGTTTGGGAGTAGCGGTTACAAGCCGTCTCCCGAGGTAGCCTACCTGGGTTCAAATCCCAGCTTTGCCACCAACTAGCTGCAGGACCTTGGACAAGTTCCTTTACCTCTATCTCAGTTTATAATCTGTAAAGTGGAAATAATAGCACTTACCTCATAGGAGTGTTTAGAAGAGCAAAAGAGTTAATATATGTAAAGCACTTACAATAGTAACTGGCACATGATAAGCTCAGTAGATGCGTTAACAATTAGGGCTCCCTTCCTATAATCTCAGAAATTTGTGGCAGAGAGCAGTTCCTTCCCTTTCCCAGAACCCTTTGCAATCAAAACAGTTCGTTGCTGAGCATCCTCGAAGTGCTCAAATCCTGCACTAAGCATTTTGTATGAATTATCTCATAAGAGGTAGAGATGAACAATTCCTAGTTCACAGGCAAGGAAATCAGAATCAGAGAAGTGTTTACCCAGGTCGCTCAGCCCTGGATGGTCCTAAGCACCTCAGTTACCTCCCACAAGCTAGTGCCCACGCTTGTCAACCTGAGGGAAGGCTGCTTGCTGTATTTATCTTACCGGTTTGTGCCATCTCACTAACAGAAAAGTGCGTTGGGTATTTGTAGAGTGCTGTTACCTGACAGGAAACCCTGGACGTGACACGAATTTTCACACTTGTATCCAGCCCTTTGCACACACCCTTCCCCCTCTTCTCTGTAGGTTGAATTCATGAGGTTTCACTCAGATCCAGTGTCCGTGCCTGGGTTTCACTCAGGCAGGATTGAGCAAGGGGTGGCACTTCAGACTGGAGAAATGATAGCTAGCTGCATCGTGGGGAGTGGAGTGTAGGAAAACCAGACAGAAGCTACTACAGTGGAAACTCAAGAGAGAGGATGGTGGAAACGAGGAGGAACGGTGGATTGGTGAGATATTACTTAGGAAAAGAGGCTTTACAGGAAATGGAGGTGTATTTTAATGTGGGTGACGAGGGAAAGGGAGGTGCCAAGGATGACGCCCAGTTTCTGGCTAGCTCGAGGATGTTTGCTGAATGAATTACCGAGTGACCCCAACGCAGAAGCATCTCTGTCTCGCAGCACACACCCCCACACACACCCGGCCACACGCCGCCGGCCCGTCCCATGCTTCCGGAGCTCAGGCAGGGAAGTGGGTGGAAAGGGAAGGGGAAGAGAATGAGCATGGAGTCTAGACTCAGGAGCTACTGGATTGGACACTTCTAGTACTGGTTTGAGTCCAGGGACAAACATATCCCCTTGGCCCGCAGTTTCCGCCTCGCCCTTCTACTCAGTAGGCTGGACGTCCAGCACCCCTCTTACGATCGGTCAGGAAGTGCTGGCTCCTGGCCTGCGTCTAGAGGCGCAGCGCACAGGCTCGCCCCTCCAACCCCTGACACACGGGTCCCGGGCCCACTCCGCCCAAATGCACTGGTGGACTGGGCGGCGGCTCTGTCTAGCCTCGGAGGCAGGAATCAGGGGAGCAGGGTGAGCTCCGGCGTTAGGGGCCGTCCACCGCAATGCACCTGCCTTGCTGGGTCAGTGCCCTCCCCGCCGGCCGCTCTCCACCCTCCCTTCCCCAGCTGCGCCTTCTCGAGAAGTGCGCGCCTAAGCACGGCAAGCGCGGCCACGGCAAGCGCGGCCGCGGCAAGGGTGCAGGCCGTCAGGTAGTGGCTGCGGCTTGCGCTCAGTCGCTGCGTGGGCGCTGCCCAGGAGCCCGAGAGCATCAAGTGTGCGTGGGCAGAGAGCCGGCGCTTGCGCCCGCAGCGAATCTGCGCTGGACGGGGGCGCAGCAAGTGCATCCCAACGGGTGCGGACCCGCGCGCGGCGTCGGCGGCGAGGTGGTGCGCCGAGGAGCGCTGCTGGTCGCAGGGAGGAAGGATGCGTGCGGGTAACTTTTTGCTCGCCCCGCAAGTCCGAGCAGTGGCGCTGGAAGGGGCTGCCTCCGGCCGCCGGGCGAGAGCTGAGCGGCTGTGCCCGCCGCCGCCCCTCCCCCACTTCCGCCTCCCGCCTCTTCCTCGTTCCCCGCTCCCAGGGCCGCCCGTCCCGGGGGAGACCCGGAGGCGCAGCCCCACCCCGGCCGGCGCGGCTCGCTCCCACGCCCCCGTCGCCGCCTCTCCCGGGTGGACAGACTGAGTCAGCGGGGGCGCTGGGCGCTGCAGGTAGGGGCTCCTGCGACTGTGGGCGCAGGTGCCGCGGGGGACGGTGCACGAGTGGAACGGGGAGGAGGGGGTGACGTCCTCCCCCGACCCCTCCCTTCCCCCGCCGGCGCGGCGTGTCCCTTTTTAGGGCATTCTTTTCCCCTTGCTTTCTCCATTGCGGGTGGGGCTGGGACCGAGAGGGAGTTCTCCATTTCACCGGCTCCTGCCCTGGCCCCTGGCAGCCTCCAGCCCCCGAATCTCTTCACTCGCTCCCAGGCATGGACCAACGCGTAAACAACTCCTTTGCTCCAGCTCTCGGCTCCGCGGCCCCCGGAGGGCAGCCCCTTCAATTGCGTGAGACCAGTGGGTTCATGGGAGGGGAAAAGGAGGTGGCGTCTCGGAGCCCCTGGTACCCGTCAGCTACCCCCTCGGTCTCTCCTCCCCCTCGCCCCCGCTGCTGGGGCAGACGGCCTCAGGGGCCCTGGGTATTTTTAGCGCTGTGACCTGGGCGGCAGCTCTAAGAGCCTTTCCCAGGAACCGGCGTCAGCGCCTCCCTTCTCCGCTGCCAGCCCGTGGCCAACACCGGCTACCTACACTTCCTTGACCCGCTCGGGTTTGGGTCCCTTTGAGCTGTCCCAGAGCCAGTGGAACTGGTCAGGGTCTGGGATACGCTGAGTCTGACGTGGCGGTTCACAAGGATAACGATCTGGTCCTCACACTAGAAACTCCTGCTCCTGGTGATGGGCTCTTGCAGAACACCAGGAATGAGACCGAGCGAATGGGAGTGAATGCACAGGGCCGGGGCTGGCCAGAGCTCTAGTGTTCTAGAAAGGTCTCAGCGCTGGGGGTCAGGAGGCCTGGTCTGAATTGGACCGAGGACCCGCCCTTCCAAGCCCTACTTACTGACTAGTCGAGCTATGTCAGAGGAGGGCAGCAAATAAGGTGCTGTTGGAGTTCAGAGGAAAGATGCTTATTTCCCAAATAGGTCGCTTTCAGTGCCTTGCGTTTCAGGCACTGGGAACGATTGTCCCATTTCAGATAGACGGGAACACTGAGATCAGAAAGATGATTTTCTTAGAGACAGAGCCACATCTAGAAGTCAGGTCTGTGGCTTCAAAGTAAGAGTTTGGAGATGGAGGTGATGGCATGTGCATGTGGAAAGAAGGGGTGGGGGAGGGCTGCTTTCTTTAGCCTTTGGTTTTGAAGGATGGGGAAAAGCCAGAGTTACAACACTGGAGGAAGAGGCTCTTCCACCGCTCTGGCTCTATCAAGTATCTCTCCTATATTTTGGGCTGGATCAGCCCCTCCCAGACTCTCAGAAGGCATGATGCTGAGAGCTGACCACTGGTTGCCTTCCCTGAATACAGAGGATCTTTGCCGTGCCTGGAACTGGCATCCCCTTTGTGGAGTTGGAGCAAGCCCCGCCTCTGCAGAAGACTTGGTTTGTGGAATAGGCTTTGTTTCAGAGAAGGGGAAAGAGGTAGCTAGGGGCAGAAGCATCCTGCCTGGAACCAGAGACCCTGCAGCTGGGATGCTGGCTGAAGTGGGGTTCCCTAATCCCAGGCCCCCACAGTCTTCTCACTCGATCTCACAGCTGAACTTGTCTTGCTCCTCTACCCTCCAGGGGTTGATATGGACCCAAACCCTCGGGCAACCCTGGAGCGTCAGCAGCTCCGTCTCCGGGAGCGGCAGAAATTCTTTGAGGATATTTTACAGCCAGAGACAGAGTTTGTCTTTCCTCTGTCCCACCTGCATCTTGAGTCCCAGAGACGTAAGTCCAAGCCCTGAGAAATAGGATTGGGGTAGGGTAGGGAGGCTCCTGTGGGTCCTGAATCTTGGGCTCATACCCTTTTTATTGTCTTGACCCAATAAACTTCTGCCTTGGGATCTGGCAGGTATCTATCAGCTCCACCTTGGTCTTCCTCATTTATCCTATCGATCCTCAGCCCCCATAGGTAGTATCTCATCCATGGAAGTGAATGTCGATACGCTGGAGCAAGTAGAACTTATTGATCTTGGGGATCAGGATGGAGCCGATGTGTTCTTGCCTTGTGAAGATCCTCCACCAACCCCTCAGACAGCTGGTATGGCCCTTTGCTTTGGGGACTTGGGCAGTGGTCAGCCAGCCAGGTTTCTGGGCTCTGAAATGAGGCTACAAGACTGGGCTGGGGGAAAAATACAAGGAAGGTTGGAAGTGTTTTTTCCACCAGCAAAACTGCTTCCCGTTCTGATTTTATAGAAGTTGACCCTGAGGGGAAACTGGGTTATAGATCCCCAGGTCAAAATTCTAGCAAAGACCAGCCTCTTTCACCTTTGTAATTTTACATTTGTGAAATTAATGTAATTATTATAATTAAAATAATGTACAATGTAATTTTAATTAGACAGTTTAAGCGATTTTAGTCTTTAATAACTTTAAAGACTTTAATAGTTACAAAGCACTTTTTCTAGGTTCCTAATATTGAGCTAAAGTACTTTAAATGCTGGGTGTGGTGTCCAATGCCTATAATCCCAGCACTTGAGAGGCTGAGGCAGGAGAATCACTGTTTGGGCTCCATAGTGAGTTCAAGGCCAAAGCTAGTTTGCACTACAAAACAAGAGCCTATATATATTTTTTTTAAAAAAAATACTTTAAACATATTATCTCAATATTCACAACTTCCTAGCAAGGCAGGTAGTATAACCTTCATTTTATAAAGACAGAAATTGTTCAGAAAAGTTCAACCATAATAGCCAGGAAGTGGCAAACATGGAATTCAAACCATGTCTGTCTGGCTCCAAAGCCCATATGTTTAATTTGTAAGATATTCTATTATTTAAAACTGCTCCTATTTATTGAGGGTCTCCTATGCCAGACATTTTTATAAACAGCCTCAGGTTTTATTCATAAAACGTTTTGAGAACACAGGTAACCGTTTTTTACAGAGGAGGAGCAGAGTCCTCAAGAGGGAAAATTACTTGCCCAGAGCTACTCAACAGTAGCTTGAATTAACTGACCTGATTCTAGAGCCCAACCATGGTGTAGCAGTGTGGAAAGAGCTGCAGCCAGGAGATGGAAGTCTTAATCCTGACTCTGCTGGACTGGCAAAGCGATTTTGGACAAATACTTGCCCCGCTCTGAGCTTTAGTTTGTCTGACTAGATTAATCTCTAAGAGTTCTCTGAAGCCCTGTTTGGAGACCTGACTAGCTCTTCTCTCTGGGCAGGGGTGGATGACCATCCAGAGGAGCTGAGCCTGCCACTGCCTGCGCCAGACAGGACAACATCCCGGACTTCCTCCTCGTCCTCTGACTCCTCCACCAACCTGCACAGTCCAAATCTGAGTGAAGGTGGAGCAGACACACCCCTGGCACAGTCTGATGAGGAGGAGGATGGGGGTGATGGAGAAGCACAGTCCAGAACGTGCAGCTAGCAGAGGGCCCCGCCTGCAGACTGACCGAGCTGGCTGTTCTCCACATGAAACCCTAGACCCAGCCAGACCCCTTTGGGAGAATCCAGACACTTTACTTGCGTTGGGCACCAAAGGGAAGGGAAGATGGTGGGATGGTGTACCTCTCTGAGAATTAATCTTCTCCTGCTTTACTGCTAACCTTTTCCTGCTGCAACCTTCCCTCCAGTTTTTGGCTTACTCCTGAGATAGGACTTTCAAGTGAGGAGATGGAAGATGAGGAAGGATGGGATGTCACTGCTTTTCTTAGCACTCCTCCCTCTCCCCCGTATCCTGTAGTCTTCCAGTAGTCTCCTAAACCAGTGTCTCTAAGTGGATGTGAACGCATTAGCACTCCAATGAGGTGGTACTCCAACTATTTTGCCTCCTTACATCTTTTTTGGAAAAGGACATGGTATAAATAATAAACAAGTAGTAACATACCAACCATTCCACTCATTTTTGATACCACAGTGATATCAGACTCACTGTATTTTTAGCTCTCTAACCAACACCATCTCTCCATCAGTCATTTATTCTTTTTTTTCCCAAGAAATATTTATTGGACACCTGTACTGGGCATTTGGAATATAGATAGCACTGAGCAAGACAAACTATATTCCTCTCTTTCTGAGGTTTAGTGTCTATATAAGAGAGTATCAGTATCAAAACTCACAGTGTAATAAGTAACATGAAGAGGCACTACTCTGGTACCAGAAAACAGGGGTATCTTAACCTAGCTGGCATGGTAATTGAGGAGCTGATTTCTAAATAGAAATCTCAAGAATGACTAGGAATTAATCAGGTCAGACAAAGAGCGGGGCATGATTCCAGCAGAAGGAGCAGCTCGTGAGACTTTAAATGGAGATAACATAACCATGAGGAACTGAAAACATGTTTGGCAAAATGATTGGATTTAAAAACATGATGAGAGGTAAAATTGACAAAGGTCAGGTTGTGAAATGTTCTGAAGCCTGTATTAGGTTTCAGTTTGACTGCTAGTAAAAGAGCATGACATAAGATATAAATGTATGTATTTCCTCATATAAAAGAAATCCAAAATACACACTGTAGTTACTAAAGGTGGGTCTTTTGGGGGGCTCTTTTATTCTCTCCTCCAGTAATGGAGATTGAACCCAGGAAATGCAGAGCTACCCAGCCCTTTTTATTTTTTTAGTTTGAGCCAGGGTTTCATGGTATTGCTCAGGCTGGCCTCAAATTTATAATCATGCCCCAGTCTCCCAAGTAGCTGGGATTACAGGGATGTGCCACCATGGTCTGCCTTCTTGATTCTTTTTGCTCAGATGTCTATGGCACATGACTTGCATTCTTATAGAGGGAGTCATCAGAGTGGCTGTCATAGCCCAAGCCATCATGATTTTGAAATGGGCAAAAAGCAGAATGGGGGATGGGCAAAAAGAACACAGCTTGATATCTAGTCCCACTTTAAGAATCATTTTTGGAAATTCTAAGAAATAGCATCTGCTTTCATCCTATTGGCCAGAACTTGGTGGTATAGAAAGTTTCATTTGTAGACACTTTATAGACATAGGAACAAAGTTCTAGGAAAAAGGAAATTCTATTTTTTGGAAAGATAATAATTCTTTCAAGTCATTTATTTACCACTGTATCTGATTCCTGTACTATTGGATCTCTGAGAAGCACCCTGGGAATTGTGAACAGGATCCTGAGATAGTCCTTTAGTATGTACTCTGTTACCTGACAGAATCAGGCTTTGCTACTAAAGAACAAGAGGATAGTAGTCACTGGATAGGTTATTAGCTGTTTATATGTTAGAGGATATATTAAAAAGTTCAAACTTTATTGAGTAGTGAAAGGGTTAGAAGTAACTGGATTTATTTATTTATTTATGATGTAGGGTCTTGCTATGCAGTTCAGGATGGCCCTAAACTCAGAGCAGTCCTCCTGCCTCAGCCTCCCAACTGCTGGAATCACAGGTGTGCGCCACCATGCCTGGCTTGGATTTGCTTATTTAAAGGCTAATGTTGGGTACAATGTAGAAAGTATACTGGAGGACAGAGAGAGATAGCTATGCAAGAGGTAATGGTGACCCAGAAGACTGGTGATTAACTTACTCGAAGCAGGGCACAACAAGGAAGTGACATCATTCATTCAATAATGATTAAATGTCAGGATTTAGCATGTGCAATACCCTCCCCCCCAAAGACCTTGCTGTCACAAAGGTTTTACAGTGTAGTGGGGGGAGGGTGTGTAAAATCTCAACTGTGACTAGTGCTAGGAAGTAGCCTTTTCAGACAGATCACCAGGTGTTTCCCTTGAGGAACTGGCATTTGAGCAAAGATCTGAATGATGATAGGAATAAACTGGAGGAAGACTGGCTGGAAGGCATCTGTGGAACACTGATAGGAGGAAGACAGAATGAAACCTGGAAGTCAAAAGATGACTGCAGCCATCTAGGTAAGCGAGAACAGGCTAGTGTGGAGGTCGGAAGAGGGAGAAAAGTAGAGGAGGCATTTAGAAGGCAAATTCCAAAAGATTTAATGAGTGTGAGAGAGGAAGTTGTCAAGGATGCTGCCACTGTTTCTACCTCTTTCGGCAGGATGGTTTAGAGAGACCTTGACCCAGACTGGGGGAGTTGAGAAGAGAGCCGTGTTTGGGAATAGGTTATACATTTGGTTGTAGACATACTGATTAGGCACCTAGAGCTAGAGGTGTGGAATTCGGGTGAGAAGACTGGGCTGGAAACAAATAGATGAGTTACTGATGTAGAGGTGCTAAGTAAAGCTGTGTGTGAATGAACTTGGCAAGGGGATACTGAATGGAGAGGATACAGGATCCAGGCTTAAGAAACACAAAACTCATTTTTCACACACACACACACACACACACACACACATACACACAAAATTTCAGTTTCCTCCCTTCATATATCAAACAGTGCCCATGGGGTTAATGATCGTCTGCATAAATGTTAAAGCTCTGTGCTACTCAGGCTGAGCAACAGGGTTGCAGGTCTTCCAGTAGTCACATCTTACTTCCAACCCTGCAGGAGGCCATTGAAAGTGACCTCCTAAGTGCTCTTCTTAAAGATAATGGGAAGCTTGTGGCTGCTCTGGGAAGGTGTGTCCATTTGCCTTTTTGCCTTTATGTCTCTTGGAAGCTTGTGGAATGAGTATCTTTTGTCCAAAGTCACTGGGTCAAAGTTGAGATTATCCAAATGAGATGGTCTCTATCCTCTTGTGACTTTCTCCCTTCCTTCCTTTAGAGTAGCAAGGCTTTACCTCCCGTTTGACTGGTTGAGTCTTCTCTGGAGCTGCAACCCATGATCCCTGCAGCTCTATTGTCAGTGTTACCCTCTACCCTGCCCGGTTAATGATGGGAAGCTGTAGTGGCTTGGTTGCCATCAACATGCCAAAAAATCTCTCAGTACCCCAGTCATACAATACTAAGATTGTGGAGTAGGGACAGGGAGTCTGACTCGGGAGAGCCCTCTTGAGAAATAGAATTGTTTGACTCTCTAGGAAGCCTTTAGTTTAGTGGCTGTGAGCCCCAGCCCTGATGGGAAAAGTCTTGGGTCATCTGAGACCACAGGACCACTTCCTGGTTGGGACAATGACTTCTTCTCCTGCCAAACCACAGGGGGTTGGCTGGCCTTCACAGGCACCATCTCCAGTGGTCTGTTTTGAGCCCACACAGTGCCCTTGGAGATGGGAGCATGATTTGGCACTAATTCTGAGTCAGGGAGCATAGCTTTCAGTCTCCAAGCCACAGTGTTGCTTCCTTTTGTTGTACAGACTTATTACTGAGTATACATCCACACAGACACTGGAGGCGGTGGGAAGAAGACAGGCTCATCCTTATACAACCCAATGCTGTGGAGGAAAAATGAGACACTACAGTTCAGAAGATTCACACTGTAGCACTCCCTAGAAAGGAGAGAACTTGATTGTAACAGCAGGGCAGTATGGGGACAACACAGAGTTGTGCTGTTTTTGTTTTTCAGTTCTGGGGATTGGACTGAACCCAGGGCCTTGTGCATGCTAGGCAAGTGCTTTAGCTCTGAGCTACATCCTCAGCCTTTAAAAACTTTTTTTGAGATAGCATCTTGATGTGTAGTTCAGGCTGGCCTTGAACTCGTGGCAGTCCTCCTGCCTCAGCATCTTGAGTGCTGGGATTACAGGCATGTGCGACCACATCCAGCAGTCTCCATAAATTGTCCAGCCTGGCCTTGAACTTGTGATCCTCCTGCCTCAGCTTCCTTAATAGCTAGGATTATAGGCACGGGCCACCATGCCCAGCTTCTGGTGTTCATTCACGCATTATTGAGTATACCTATAATATGCTAGCCATTTGCATAGCAATGGAATACTAAGGGAACCATAAACTTTTCCAGGAGCAGACATGGCTAGATAATGGAAATTTAATTTGAGGAGGGCTGTGGTAGACATGCACTAGACTGTAGCCCCCTAAAGACAAAGAAGGTTCACTAGAGGAAGCTGGGTTGTGAATAATAGGGACAGGCAATTTCAAAAGGAAACAAAACATAGTAGCACAAAATAATCATAACTATGGTAACTGGTTTTTTAAAAAAATATTATTTCCAGCCAGGCATGGTGGCACACACCTTTAATCCCAGCACTCAGGAGGCTGAGGTAGGAGGAGCATTGTGAGTTCAAGGCCAGCTTGGGCTACAACGTGAGTGCAAGGCCGACCTGAGCTACATAGTGCGATGCTGCCTCAAAAAAACTAGGGCCGGGAGTTTGGCTCAGTGGCTTAAGCACCTGTCTGGCAGGCGTGAGGTTGTGAGTTTGATCCCTGGTGCCGCAAAAAATAAATAAATAAATAAAAATAAAAATAATTCCAATTTGGCATTGTAGAGGCCAATCCCAGCTCCATCACTCACAGGTATATTAAAAAATTATCCCAGTTTCTGTAGTCCAGTTTGTTCATCTATAAAATGGAGAGTAGTGCCTACCTGATGGATTGCTTGAATCAATGTTATTAAGCACTTGGTACATTTCAAATCCTATAAACACATAATTTCTGACAATATCTCTGAAAACTTTCCATTTTACAGATGAGGGGAAGTGACTTGGGTTGCTTAGGCTCATATGGATTAAAGGCTGCTGTAGGAATTTGAATCCATGTCTGTCTGACGTCTAGCTCATGGCCTGACTATTCCATGTCTAATGGTCAGAAACACTAGCTGCAGGTAAAAGAAGAACATGAGATAAAGATAGCTTTTTGACACTCCCTTCTGGGTTGTTGGGAGCCTGTCTTGGTAGATCTGGCTGACACAAAACTTGGCTCTTCCTAGAAATACAGCTTTGAGTTTTACCTAGAGACTATTCACAAAATCTTTTATGAATGTGTTCCCCACAGGCCAGGTGGAAAAACCAAAATGTGAATTTACCATTGGAACTCATACAACTCAATAAAAAGGCAAACAAGCTGATAAAGAGGGTAGGCACAAAAGATTTTGACCTTTCACCAAAGAAGATATATAAATGGCTAATAAGAATATGAACCGAGTGTGGTGGTGCACACCTGTAATCACAGCACTTGGGAGGCTGAGGCTGAAGGATCCTTCAGAGTTTGAGGCTAGCCTGAACTACATAGCAAGCCCCTGTCTCAAAAAAACAAAACAAAACAAAACAACAACAAAAAAAAAATGGCCAGGGATTTAGCTCAGTGGCCTACCACCTGCCTGGAAGCATGAGTTTCTGAGTTTGATTCCCTGGTACACTCCACCCCACAAAAAAGAATATAAATTTCAACATCATTAATTACCAGGGAAATGAAATTAAAACCATGATGAGATACTAATACATATACATCAAAGTAGCTAAAACTACAAAGTCCAAAAAGTTCAAAACATTAAATAATGACCAAGATCTAGAGCAACTGGAGCTCTCATGTTTTGTTTTTTTGGGTGGGTTTTTTTTTTTTTTTTTTTTGTACCATGAATTGAACTCAGGACCTTGTGCTTGCCAGGCAAGCACTTGTGCCTCTGAGCTACGTCCCTGGCCCCTCTCATATATTGTTGATAAAAAAAAAAAAATGACACTTTGGAGAAAAGTCTAACTGGTTTTGTTTTGAGACAGGATCTTGCTATGTAATTCAGGCCAGTCTTGAACTCACTGTGTAGCCCAGGCTGGCCTTGAACTCACAGCGATCATCCTGCCTCAGCCTCCCAAGTACTGGGATTACAGGCTTGCACCACCATACCTAGCATGATAGTTTCGTATAAATCTAAATATACACTTCCTCTTTGACCCAGCAATTCTACTCTCAAATATTTGCCTAATGTATATGAAGAACATGTTTACAATGCAATTTGTACAGATAACAGTTCATAATGACCAAAGACTTCAAAAATCCTAGATGCCCATCAACTGAATGGATAAAACTGTGGTTTGTTCATACAGTGTAATACTGCATGGCAGAAAAAGAAAAAAAACCTATCGATACATATAAGAACATGGATGATTCTCAAAAACATTCATCCTGTGATGAGCCTTACACAAAATACATACATACTGCACTGCACTTCATTTATATTTAATTCTCAACAGATCAATCTACTGTCTGAAAAAAGTCAGAACACTGGTTGCCTCTGGAAGGTGTGTGGGGGCAGGGGTTTTCTGAGAAGGGACATTAGGTTACTGTCTGGTGTTTTGTTTTTAGTGCTAGGTATCAACCCCAGAATGCCATGTATGCAAAGCAAGTGCTCTACCATTGAGCTACATCTCCAGTCCCAGGTTTTCAAGGTGCTCAGTATCTGGACAGGAGTTCAGGTTATACAGGTATATTTATTTGTCAGAACTCATGAATGCGCACTTCCGATTTGTGCATTTCATTGTATGTGAATTTTGCATCAAAAGAAAAATGTCAACAAAGACTGAACTTTAACGACATGCCGAACTATTTAGAAAAAAAAAAAGTGTACCGATGTCTGCAATTCATTTTGAAATGTACTAAAATATAAAGCGTATTAATGGATTCTTAGCTGGATATGTGAAAATTCAAGATTAGTAAATTGTTAATGGTGGAATCTAAGTGACTGGAAAAGGTCTTTTATTTTGCTGTACGTTTGAAAGGGCGTTATTTGGGGTATTTTGAAGGAAAGCTCTGTCCTCAGAGGAGCCAGCTAGGTTTAGGACCAAGCAAATCTAGACACTAGAAGTTGAGGGCGGCGCAAGCCCACTAGAGTGACCTCGCAAAAGTAACTGACCTCTTTCCATCTGTTCCTCAACTATCAAGTGACAACGTCTGCGCTCCGAGTTATTAAGCATTTCCTGGTCAGCGGAAACACCCCGGCTGTGTTCTCAAGCCCATTCCTCACCCCGTTATACGCGCACGCCCCTTCCCTTTCTCTCAACGCCCCTGAGAACCCCGTCTAGAGCTTTACCACGGTTGCTGTTCCCGGCAGTAGCGCCAGTAACCTCGCTCCGTTTCCGGAAGGCGGCGGAAGTCACTGCTCAAGTACTCTTCCTATTGGACGTTGGCTTTTCGGGGGGCGGGCATGCCGGGCCGGAAGTGGCCTCAGTCATGGCGGCCGCAGTGCCGCTTGGTTTGCTAGTGCTGTTATTCCTGGGACCGGTCGGCTGGGGCCATGCAGAGCCCCCACGCGATAGCTTTCGGGAGGAGCTCGTCATCACCCCACTGCCTTCCGGGGACGTGGCCGCTACTTTCCAGTTCCGTACGCGCTGGGACTCGGAACTGCAGCGGGAAGGAGGTGAGAGTGAGACTGACTGGAGAAAGATTTCCGTAGCACCTGCTGAGGTTGGGGAAGGTGGCAAACCCCTGGAGGCGGGGTCTGACTCCAAGTAGAGTTTGGGCGCTGACGGGGGCGGGGGATCGCCACTCACCTGCTTCCTTTTCCTCAGTATCTCATTACAGACTCTTCCCCAAAGCCCTGGGCCAGCTGATCTCTAAGTATTCTCTGCGAGAACTGCACCTGTCATTCACACAAGGTTTTTGGAGAACGCGATACTGGGGGTCACCTTTCCTACAGGCCCCATCAGGTGCAGAGCTCTGGGTCTGGTTCCAAGACACTGTCACTGAGTGAGTGCACACCTTGAATCTTATTGCAGGCCATGGAAGGAGTGTGGCAGGGGTCGGTGTTGTCATCCTGCCATTGCCTTTGTGGGGTAGCAGTTCCAGTAGGCAGCAGTCTCATGGCAGTAGAGCAACTTTGAAAGTAAGATGCGATATTGCTACTGAATGACATTCTTTACTGAATAAACATCCTTCCTCTAATACTTTCAGACCTGAGGTAGCACATGCCTATCCCTACAGAAGCAGGGAATAAATGATTGATAGGTATGTGGATACAAGGGAATAGAAAACTCAGAAATTGAATAACTTAATTGATTGTATTAGGAATTGAACCCAGGACTTTTGCAGCCATAGTCCTGCCGCCTTTTTAAAATTTGTTTTAAAATTTTGAAACAGGGTCTCACTACGTTGCCCAGATTGGACTTGAATTTTCAGTCCTCCTGCCTCAGCCTCCAAGAGTGCTGAGATTATAGATAACTTTTAAAAATGCATTCATATACCATTTTCCTTCCAATCTCACTGTAACAAATCACGAATACAATATAACAAATTTTAGGGCAGTAATACAAGCGATTAAGTACTGTGACAGGCCTGTAAAAGCCTGTGTGAAAATCTGAAGACAGCTATCACTTAGTAGTCAGTAGAATTGTTGCCATGTGAAAATAGAGGCCTAATATGGTCAGACTCTCATTTTTCAAGAGACCAGAATTTAATATGAAAATTAACATATTTAAATATCAACAAGTAATTTTTAAAAATTTTAACTGCTATATGGGTCTGTGTTGCGTACACCAAACAAAGCGTGGTTCTGGTTTGGGTAGAGGTTTCAGGCTTCAAGTTTGTGATCTTTGAGGCTTAAGGGTTGAAGCAATGGAAAAGTAGTGCTGAACAAAGGATTATCAAACAAATTATCGAATATTGCATCAAAGCAATATCAAATGAGAAACAAGCAGGACTATACATCAAAGACTTTCTCTCTTGCCTGAACTCTCTTGCCTGAACCTTTTTTTTTCTGTTTGCTCTGCTGTCGCTGTCTCCTGTCAACCCAAAATGGAGCTGATGTTTAAAATTCTAGTGTCTAATCATTAAGTTTTATGCTTGTTATTAATATAAAGAGCAAATCTTTTGATAGTTCTCCAGGAAAAGAACACCCTAATTTGGTGTTTTTGTGAGGTACTAGAGTGGTTGTTTTTCTTTGGTCAGTGAGAGTTTGGGATATGACTTCCTACCCTGAGGGAGGGGCCAGAACTTAGCCTCATCCCCAGGGTATTTGGAGAGCAGTGTCTGGTGCTTTGCCCAGCTGAGCACACTCAGCGAGGTTCAGTGAGCTGATCTCAGCTCTGAGGTTTGGGGCCTTTGCCATGGTGGGAAGTACATAGCTGACACAGGCTAGGCCTCGTGAAATTCTTCACAGCCTAGTTGGGGGGCAGAGATACTTAGGACAAGACGCTACTGCTGCTGAGCCATCACCTGGAAGCGACCTAGTGAGAGTTGGATGCTTAGAACCACAACAGCACAGAGGGGGCTTCCTGGTGGAGTGCACCAGGCCTGGAGCTGAACCTTGAAAATAGGCATGGAGGAGTCAGCAAAGCATTGCAGGCAGAAAGAACCACCTGGGCAAAGACCCATGGAGGTGCATGGATGTCCAAAGAATGTGAGGAAGAAGAGGCCAAGGAGGGTGAGTGCAGGAAGTTTGTGTGTGTGTGTGTGTGTGTGTGGTGTCCATTTCACCATCCAACCTGCTTAATAGTTAATACAGCCTTCTCTGTCATGGGCTTGAAATCGGGCTTTGTGTGTGGGAGCAGAGGCAACCCTAGGACAATGAGTGGGCTTGTGTCTCCATTCAGTGTGGATAAATCTTGGAAGGAACTCAGTAACGTCCTCTCAGGGATCTTCTGCGCCTCTC
Organism: Dasyprocta punctata; assembly: GCA_004363535.1. Lineage (NCBI taxonomy): Eukaryota > Metazoa > Chordata > Mammalia > Rodentia > Dasyproctidae > Dasyprocta > Dasyprocta punctata. The sequence continues at coordinate 24,535 of RJWM01027424.1, forward strand.
TCAACTTCATCGACTCTACCAACACAGTCACTCCCACTGCCTCCTTCAAACCTTTGGGGCTGACTAATGGTAAGAGAGCCCCTGCAGCCCTCCCCTGCTCAAAATTCTGTCTCCATACCCCTCAGTTTCCCATTCCTTAGCCTGGGCTAGATCCTCAATCCCATGGATGTGTAGAGACTGCTCTCTCTGCATTGCCTTCTTCCCAGGGAAAGAGGGAATTGTTTCTGCAGCAGGGAATCTTTGGGCAGTGGTATTACAGAGTAATGGAGCGGAGGGGAGTGAACCCCACCCCCAGAGTATAGGGTCTTGAGGAGAGGGCCCCAGGTCCACCTCAGGTAGACCTCTGTTTTCCACAGACACTGATCACTACTTCCTGCGCTATGCTGTGCTACCACGGGAGGTTGTCTGCACTGAGAACCTCACACCATGGAAGAAACTCTTGCCTTGTAGTTCCAAGGTGAGGCTTGGATGAGCGGTCTGAGTATGGGTGATGGCTCCAAAGAGGGGATAGAGTTGGAAGATGCCCTCTTGCAGTCAGGGTGGTTTAAGAAAACCCCTACCTCATGCCAGGTGCTGCATGCAGAGCACTGACTTTGTGTGTGTGTGTGTGTGTGTGTGTGTGTGTGTATGTGTATGTGTTTGTGTGCATGTGTGCGCGCGTGTCTGCATGTGCATGTGACTGGAGATTGACCCTACAGGCATTCTACTGCTGAGCTATACTCCCCTGCCTCTCTTCTAAGTTTTTTTAAAATTTTGAGATAGGGCATTTTGCCTCAGTTTCCCAAGTAGCTGGAATTTGGAGCGTGTGTCACTCCATCCCAGCAGGATGCTGGCCTTTGATCTCTTTCCACCTCCTCCAGGCAGGACTTGCTGTGCTTCTGAAGGCTGATCGCTTATTCCACACCAGCTACCACTCCCAGGCAGTGCATATCCGCCCTATCTGCAGAGTAAGTCATAGGGAATAATGATAGTTGCCTTCTAGGGGCACCAAGAGAAGGTGCAGGTACAGGTTTAGCCCATTTTTCTGTTTGGGCTGAGTGAGTAGTAAGTGGCAGATGTGATGATGATTATTTGGGCGCATTGGCTGAGCACCAGGAAAACTGAGTACTCAATAAATCTGTGTCCTACTGAGTACTCAATAAATTTTTATCCTGGAGCATAGTGGTTAGGAACAGTAGCTGTGTGAGAACAACTGCTAGCTGAGTCACTTGCCAGTTGGCATGACCTTGAGTGAATCATTTCATTTCCCTGAGCCTTGTTCCCTCTCATCCATCACATAAAAATAGCACTAGAATCGACTGTTGGAATTGTGACAATTTATTAAAGTGATGTACACAGTGCTGCCAGCAAAGAGCCTGGCATGGGCTCAAGTGCTCAGTAGTGAACCATGGCAGATTGATAGATGTAAAGATGCATAAACAGGTTGTGTCCAGGTTGGAGTCTTGGAGGCTGTGTGGTTGGGTGAAAGCGAGGCCCCCTCATTTCTCCCATCTGGCCTTGTGTTAGAACGTACACTGTACCAGCATCTCCTGGGAGCTGAGGCAGACCCTCTCAGTTGTGTTTGACGCCTTCATCACGGGGCAGGGGAAGAAAGGTAAGCTGCCTTGGCAACTCATCTCTGCCCACATGTCCCAGTCCTGCCCTCTGGGGCAGATCACAGTCTGTGCCAGTGCCTGCTCAGTCCCACTGTCTGCTCCTAGACTGGTCTCTCTTCCGGATGTTCTCCCGAACCCTCACAGAGCCCTGCCCTCTGGCTTCAGAGAGCCGAGTCTATGTGGACATCACCAGCTACAGCCAGGTACCAAGGTCTCCAGTCACACAGCCCTCTTTCCCAAAGCCACCCTACCCCCTTGCTTGTTTCTCAGCCCTCCCCTCTGTGTTCCTAGGACAATGAGACATTGGAGGTGAACCCACCACCCACCACCACGTACCAAGATGTCATCCTTGGCACTCGGAGAACCTATGCTGTCTATGACTTGCTTGATACAGCTATGATCAATAATTCCCGCAACCTCAACCTTCAGCTCAAGTGGAAGAGACCCCCAGAGAATGGCAAGTGGGTGGGTGGGTGGGGTACCAGGGTTGTAATAGGC
>RJWM01027425.1:0-26831 GCA_004363535.1 Dasyprocta punctata
ATATGTATGGGATAATTTTAATTATTTTGTATTTACTTAAGCCTGCTTTATTGGGTAGTATGTGGACTTTTTGGAGAAAATTTCATATGTTGTTTCTGTCTTTTGGCAAGCTGTTAGTAAATTTTTAGAATTCTTAATCATTAAACTTAAAAGCGTTAAAAACCTAGTGAGTATTTGGATTTCTTTGATACTTTTATATCTGTAGGAGATAAGGCTACCCATTTACTTATATTTTTAATGACAGGATTTTACAGTGTTAGGTTTATTATAAAGTAATTTGTCTACATTTGAGGGCAGATGTAATCTGTCAAGTAAAGTCTCTCTTGGGAAAACTGGAAATAAAGTTGAGCTTATTGAAGATGAGGCAGTTACTTTTAATTCTTTATCAAGGAGAGTAGTTTTATTATTTTCTGTTTATGATCACAAGATATAACAATCAAGTATTGACAATCAAGTGTTGACAATTTTACAAATTATTTTGATGAATAAATACGAATTTATATTTTATTATGAAGCATTTATTTGCAAAAAATTTCTTATTATCAATAAGAATCCTTTTCTATGTTAAATAATATCACTATAATATTACTTGAATTATATTCATCACATTTACCTTTTAGATATATTGAACCAGTCAATAAATATTTGTCTTGTATTTCAATAACAATCAAACAACCCAATATAAAAATGGAGAAAGAAAATGAACAGCTATTTTATAAGAAGAAAACAAACAGAAATGGGATATAAAAAGTTGAAAATATTTAAAGTTCATATGAGAATATAAATATAAAGGACTCATACTATCTAGTTGTGTCATAATTTGAGCTAGCACTGCACCACAGAACTTTCTGTAATGATAGAAATGTTCTGTATCTGTATCTGTATCTGTATCTGTATCTGTGGTAGCCAGTCTGGTAGCCACTGACTACACTGACTGTGGCTATTGGCCAATTAAAATATTGCCAGTGTGAATGAAAGTTTAAGTTTTAATTCTTTGCAATTTAAATTTAAGTAGCTACATGTGGCTAGTGGCTCTTGTGTTGAATAACATAGCTTTGGAAAGATAGGCAGTACATTAAACCTTTTATGGTAATAAGAATTCATATATTTTAATTGGAAAAATAAAAATTTAAAAGACATACATGTTTTGACTTACCACTTTTTATATTGGTAATTTGTAGCACAGTAATACTTAAAAAGAACATTTGTTACAGTACAATTTGTACACAATTAGAAACCACTGAAATAAATTACTCATTAATAAAAAGAAGTTATTTTGCCATATCTTCATATGCAGCAATTTTATAGTTATTTTTAAAGTATATATTAAAATTTCAAATATTAACTTGAAAAGCTATCACTTGTCACTTGTCACTGTAGGATGTCACTGTAGGATACTAATGTGCTACTTGAATAGTCAAAACATTTTTTTAAATGAAAAATGCTCTATGACCTGGGTGCAGTAGTGCACACTTGTAATCCTAGTTATGGAAGAGGCTAAGGCAGAAGGATTGCAAGGTTGAGACCAACGTGTGCGACTTAGTGAGATCATCTCAAAATAAAAAGTAAAATGGGCTGGGTATACAGCTAAGTCATAGAATACCCTGGGTTCTATCCTCAGTACTTGGGAGGGGGTGAAATTTTTGTACTCACTGGCCTTAGGTAGAATCCATATTAAGCAAGATCTGTTTGCCTTATAAGATTTTATAATTTGTAGAGGAGATAAAAGCAAAAATTACATTTATAATTAGTTGCAAACATGGAGATGTTGATTGCACTTATATAAGGTGGGGAGAGGATACATGACTGTGTATTTACAAATGGATTTTCCAGATAATATTGCCAAGGGTAATTGCAATATTTGTGTAGAAATGTGTATGAAGAATCAGTGTGGAATCAACTATCTTTTACCGCTGAGGTCACATGGCGTTCATCCTATTCATAAGCCCTTGTGAGTTCCTAAGCAACAGTTTTTGTTGGTTAGAATCTCATCTTTTAAGCTTTTGCTTATCACAAGGTTTCGTATTTCTAAAATATAAACTTGACCTCTTTTAGTCTTTCACTGAAAAAAAAAATCCTTTAGGCATCTCCACACCACTTACAGAATACAGTCATACCCAAAATCCTTGGCATGACATACTAAGAGTGCTATACCTGGCCCTAATATACTTTATTACCTTTATCTTGCATTCTTTTCCCTCTTACAATACAGTATTCATTCTTTCCTGAATATGCCAAGTATTCTCAAAATTCATGCCTTTTTACAGTGTTTTTAATATACCTTTAAGTATGCCCCCCTGACCTTCTTCACCTGCTGAACTTAGTGCCTTGGCTCAGCATTACCTCTTTGAATCCCTCCTGGTCCCCCTGTGCAGAACAAATTTTTTCCATGGTTTCTGTTTTCTGAATCCCTCTGTAATTACTTCTATCCTAAATCAAAGATAATGTTTAAACATTAAATTAGAGTTAATTATTTTCATTACTCATTACCATTTTCCTCCCAGTGATGAGTTCCTCAGGCTAGTATCACGTTTCACTCATCTCTATATGAGGTGATGGATGTAGAAACTGGCACAAAGTAAGTCCTTGATATGTGAAGCTCTTGTTTTGTTTGTATCCTCAGTGTGTTCTCAAATATGTAATATAGATTTCATAATTAATTTTGTGAATTTCTTATAGCACATCAATTAAATCTTGGCTGATGAAGACCAGCTTGATGTGTTACAGAGTAGGCAATAATTAATATTAAAATATTGGCACAAAAATAAACTGAGAGTCTGTCCTAGGCCTACGTGACTTGTGGTGAGAGCCCTGACAGACTTAAGGACAAATTACTCTTTAAACCAATGACCAGAGCCAAGGCCAAAAAAACAGTTTGTGAAGTTCTGGCAACACAAAGCGAGATAACACGGCAGCCGAGGACCTGACTGATGCAAATTCTGTCTAGCTCAGTAGTTGCAGTTAGCAGACAATCTGGTTACTAGTTAACCATGATCTGTTCCTGTGCACTTTTCTTAAAATGCATCACTCCTCAATTCTTGAACCTTGACCATGTTAGCAGTTCACCTTCACTGCTTCCTGCAGCCCACCAGCACATCCTCCAATCAAGCTGTACACCCAATAAAAGCCAAAGACATCATGCCTCATGGTCTTGTCCTGCTGTTGGGCTTTGACCATTCTAGTGCTCCTCATAATTAAAATGCATGTTTTGTCTATGTTTTATTCTGTCGTCATACCTGTCTTGGTCACTTTTTCCTCGTTGCTGAGACAAAACACCTGACACCCAAAATTAGGGAAGGAAAGGCTCATTAATTCTTACAGATCTTGGAGATTTCAGCCTATACTAAGCTGGTTCCCAAGACAGAATTTGGTACTAGTAGAGTGGGGTCATTGCTGTGACCAAACCTGACCAGGTGGTCCAAGAGCCTTTGGAAATGGGTTGTGGGAAAGTTTTGGAGATGTCACCTGAAAGAGTGGTGCTGAAACACCTTAGGCTGTTCCATATGTGAGAGTCTGGTCAGAACTCAGGAGAGCAGAAGGCTGATAGAAAGCCTGATGGTAAAGACCAGGCTCAAGAGGTTTCTGCTGGAAAGAAAGACTGCATTGGTTGCTGGACTCCACATGATGTGTGGTATGATTTGACAGAAAGTTTGTCTGCATTTTGCTCGTGTGCAGAGGCTTTGCCTGAGACTGAGATTAAGGGCCAAGCCATGTGACCCTGAGAGGGCAATATGTAAAGATCTGAGGGTGATGCCAAAAGTGCAGTGGAGAACCCAGAAGTTTAAAAAAGCCAGGAACATGGATCATCCAAGGAAAGCTGCAAAACCCGTGCAGAGTGGGCTTAAAAGAGAAGCTGTAGAAACTGAAACCCCTGGAAGTGCTGTGGAGGTGGAGTCACTCAACCCCTTTGGAGCTCACAATTTGCCACAGATTGTTTCAGATGCTGGACCTGCAACTATAGGACTTAATGTTCCCCCTGCTGGGTTTTGAAATTGTTTTGGTTCCAATGCTTTGTATTCCCCTATGTGTAACTTTTGAAATGGTAAAGTTTATCTTGTGCCTTTATATGTTGGAAGTGTTTAACCTCGTATTCATTTGTACAGGGAGTTATAGTTAAGAGTTTGCCATAGATCTTGGAGGAGATTTGAGACTTGGACTCTTTAGCAATGCTGAAACTGTCAGGACTTTGGCAACTCTTGGAGATAGACTAAATGTCTTTTGTATAAAGGATGTACATGAGTGTTTGGGGGACCAAGGGTGGAATGTTATAGTTATGTTCCTATGGCCCCATCAAGTCTCATGTAATCATGGTATGGACGCAGCTGAGTCTAGCATTCATGATTGGTTTGTTGTCTAGTGCTGGGATTGATGATGTGACTGCTGCATCCACCCAGGGATGGAGCTGACCTACAGTGTAAGGGCAGGAAGAGGGCCTGCCTTCTCTCTCTGTTGCCAGTTCACACCTTGCTGTTTTGTGGCCACCGTGAATGGCTCCCCCTCACCCGCCATGCTATGTTTCCTTGGAGTTGACTGAGTATGGACTGAAACCTCCAAGAACTGTAAGAAATAAACCTTTCCTTCCCTAAATTTGGGCATCAAGTGTTTTGTCTCAGCAATGAGAATAAAATAGCCAAGACACTACTAGATAGATGTGTGACTGTGGGTGATTTAGGTTAATTATTTACAGTTGTTTCATTTGTAAAATGGAAGTAGTTGAGTCCTTTCAGTTACTTAAGTGTCATGCAGTTGAGCAATATAAGGTCAGCGCTTCAATATGTTTAATATGCTTCATTGATTTAAGAAATTTTGATAATAATATGTATATTTTCAAATGAAATCTTTGCCTCAGAAGATGACAAACTAGTTCTAAGTAAAAATGTTAATATGTTCTTCTTGGAAAGTTGGTCAATCTACACAATATTATTGAGAAAGGTAACATAAATCTGCTAGTATGATTCTGATATGAGCATGAGAGATAAACAAATACAGATTAAAAACTCATTCTGAGTTTGAAAAAGTATGATTTGCTTCAAGCTATAGAAAAGTCAAAGAAATCTTCATAGATAAGTTCCATTTGTTCTTCAGAGCAGATAACTTTTCAAACAGTGGAATAGTATAAGAGAGAAATACAGTTAGAGAAGTATGGTTTTTCAGTGTCAGAAAATTTCCATTTAAGCATGATTAACACATTGTCTTCTCCTTGTAACCCTTTTAAAAAGGCAGAATGCTATATTTCACATGGTGAGTGGCAATGTCAGAATCACAAGACAATTAAGTAAGCATAAAGTTAAGATAGGAGACCTTGGTTGGATTTCATTGTGTAGATTATGTGCAAGTTATTCCCTTCTGTTTCATCCTCATTAAAACAGTTCTCTTGGCAGGTGATCCTGTACTCCCCATCCATTCAACCATTAGAAAGTCACCATTATTGAGTACCTATCCTATTAACAATACTGAAATAAGCAATAATAGTAAATCCCTGGTTTCATGAATCTATAGAAGTGGTCCTAATTTAGGATTTTTTTTTTTTTTGTACCAGGTATCAAACTCACACCATAATGGCCATCATAGCATTACTAAACCTGCCCGCCAAGCAGGTACTTACACTACTGAGCTAAATCCCCAGCCTCTTACTTAGGATTTTTAAAAAAATTATTTCATCCAATGCATCATCAGGAATCTCATTATTTTGAAATGCAGTCTATGGAGAAAATGGCAGTGGTGTGTATGATGCTATGGAGCAGAGGCTAAAGGTGAAATTCACATTTTCTAGATTCCCTTAAAGCAAATATTCTGGATACGTTTATGTTTCACCAATCAGATGCACAGGCAAGAAACTTGAATTTAAATTGGATTAAGTAAGGAAAAAAAGCAGGTGCACAGCACCTGTTTTGCTAGTGTGAATCACAGCAGATCAAGAGGTTACGGAACAGCTGGGTTAGTGGTTTCTCCATGCAGTAGCGTGCTTCATGAAGAAAGCCACACACCCCCTGCAAATACAGTTCCGTTGTGCAGCTTTGGAAGTCATAGTTAAAAGTTCTACCTAAGAATCTGTTGTTTAATTTCTTCTGCAAATTCTGTTAGCCATTTAACACATATTTATAAACAGTTTTCTGCTGGAATTAGCCTTGGTAAATCTCTATCCTGCAACCATATATACACTGTCAGAAGTGACTAGCTAAAAAGAGCTATATCTGACACCAATTAAAATACTCTTCGTCAAAATTTCCTAGACTGACTTGAAAATATTAGTGGTCTGAGAGACATTTGCCTTGGTATTTAAGTGCAGTAGGTTTCTTTTTAAATATTTTAAGTCATCAATTTTTGTTGTAAGTCACAATGAAGCAACGTTTCAGGAATACTAATATCAAGCCAAAAGAAAAAGCATGCATTCCTACATTAAAAGTTGATAATGTGCTATTTATTTGAACAAACTAATTCCTGTTTAGTCTGGCAAGTAATGAAAAACAGATTAAAGTGAGCATAGTTTATTTTATGAGTTCAAAAATTCATTGTGAAAACAATAGAAGATAAAAAGTTTCATCTCTTTATTTCTTGGCATCTGTATTTACATGAGTTCAATATGGATAAAACTCTTATAAGAATCAGAAGGAATTTTGAATACATTTAAAGTGAGTATATTTGAATACTACAAAGTCCTAGGAAGTGGAACCAATCTTAACTGTACAAAATTAATGGCATTGCAGAGCACTGTGATAAGCACTGTAATTTTCAGAGTAAATGAAGAAATTAATTCACCCTAGAGTCAAAAGATATGATATTTAAGATCTAGAAGACTGTTAGAGCTGCTATAGGCTAGGGAAAAGTGGAATTTAAGTAAGATGATTAAGGTTGGGTCAGTGTGATTATAGACATGGACATAATTTCTAGAGGTGTGATGAATGCCAGAAAGCATATTCAGGGCTTAATACCAGGCTATAGATCATGTATCATTGTGTAAATTAAGTACTTAGAACAAGGAGATCATACCAGTGTGTTATGATAAATAACTATCATGCATAAATTTAACATGTCTAGAATATCAAAATTATAAAATGTTCAAATCAAAGGTTCTTTAGAAACTATCTCATTAAAATTCTGATGCCAACCTATTTATATAGTTTGTTTCAGTTTATGAACATTATTAATGAAAGCTATTGATCCTTTCCCTATTCTCCTCATGACACAATGCTGTCACATCTCCAGCTATTCTGGGTATTGGTTTTCGTCTGCCATTCAGTTTTTCCCATCTCTAGTCCATAGCCAGTGCAAGGACCTTGCCCAAAGGTCAGCCAGCCCCACTATCCCTTCCTACTCTGGACCATGGCTAGTAAATGACAGATTCAGGAGTACAAAAACCCAGCCTCCCTACTTCAAGGAAAGACTCAAATCATAGTATGTTTTACATTTTTCTCCAGCAGTCTTCTGGAGAAAAGATGAAGCTAGTTTTTAGCAAAGACAATATTTTGTTGACTTTTTCACTGTCTATGTTGATACCTGTATTCCCTTACTTATAAAAGAGTAAGTTTCCTGAGGATATGGAAAATAAGGAGCACTGTACTAGCAGAGCAATGAAATGCTAATTAAGAGCATTAGAAAATCCTCACTACGGAAGGAGGGAATACTTGGGCCTGGATATGAATGAACAGGAAATAATACAAGAAAGAAGAAAGCAATAGGTGGGGAAAATTGTATTGCATTCAAGGAACAGAAAAAAACTGGTAGCACTTGCATATTGTGAGCAAATTGCAGAAAGAGAGAAATGATCAGAGAGGAAGTCTAGAGCCTTATCACAGAATCCTATAGGTCTGGTAAGTATGGATTTTATTCCAGGCACAGTGGGAAACCATCAGATAACTTTAAACAAGAACTGACAAGAAATGTAAGGAATGCAGACATGTAATAGTATGAAATAAAAGTTGGAAAAAAGCCAAGAAACAATATGCATTGATTTATACAACTACAAAAAAATACAATGTGTATTCTGTGAGGATGGAGCCCAGAAAGCAGGAGTTGAAGCATAAAGACCAGTTACATGTTATGTTGAAATGGTTTGGATGCACCTAAACATGCTGCAAAATGATTGATTTTGGATATGCTTCAGAGATACAAATAAATCACTTGTTACAGTTTCAAGGTTCAGAAATAAACATAAGAGAACACTTACAAAAACCCCTACATTTTTGGGTTGAAGGTGGATGATAATCAATAGTTCTGTCCAAACAGAACAAAGTGAAAATGTCATAAATTTAGCTGTAGACACATCTGAATCTCACAAGAGTGATCAATGATCTGGGTAGAAATCTAGGTGATATCAGCATGGAGGTAGTTGTTAAAAGGTGTAATGTACATGTACCTACACTGCAACTCTACACAAAGACTGTAAACATTACGTACTATACAGGTGTACAAAAAAAAAAAAAAAAAGGAAGGAAATCAAGAGATGGAGGGAGGGAAAAGGTGGGTAAGAGAATGAGAAAAGGATTAAAATGTGTTATGTGCATGTACCAACTCCTTGCAAGGAAAGTAAACATTATGTACTACACACATGCACTAATTAAAAAAATCATAGGCTGAATGATATTTTCTATGAGCAAAATGTAGACAGAGAATAGGAAAAAGCCTAGAACCCTACCCTGGAGCATATCAACAATGAGACACTGAGTAAGAGAGGTGAAGCTAAGAAAGGCGGCTAATGCAGAAAAAGCAATGTGTGGCATCAAAAAAAAAAAAAAAAAAAAAAGATCCGGAAAGTTTCAAACAAGAAGGAGTATTTGTTGTTTGGAGATCCTGAGATGCTAAGTCTGAGACAGGGAGGTCATCACTGCACTGGCCCTTTTGATGAGAGCTGAGTCAGAGGAAAAACAGAGACATGTTGTGAAGGGATTGAAAGGGTAACAAAAAAGGTAACTAACTTACTCCAAAGAGGTTTCTATGTATTTCTTTTTATATTGTTGTAGTGCTAATAGTAGAGTGTTTGAATGCAAGAGAATGATTGAGTAAAGAGTGAAATAGTTAGTGTGGGAGAGAGAAATAAACCTGATGATTAGAAAATTTGTAAAGATGAGAAAGAATGGGATCACGAGCTCAGGTGGAGCAGTGGGCTAGGGCAGTAGCTTATCTCCCATACCAAATAAAAATAATGATAACACTAATATTTACAAATTCTCATCGCTGGTGTGAAAAATTACCATTTGTCTTGGTATACTGACTTTACTAATCCTTTATTTTTATATTTCGGTTTGAACAATTTCTATTGACCTATCCCTATTTTATTCTTCTTTCCTCAGCTATGTACAGTCTGCTTATAAACTTTCAATATTCTTCACCTGAGATAACATATTTGCCTTTATATTTCTAGGGTTTCCATTTGGTCATTGTTGTTTCCATCTCCAGGGTGAAATCCCTCATCTGTCCATGTCTGCTGTTCTCAGTTTTTCATTACTTCTTTTATTATAGTAATAACAGCTACCATAATGTCCTGTCACATGGTTCCAGCAATGTATCAGTCATCTCTGCATCTGAAAATGGATGTCCCTTTCCTGAACTGAGTCATTCTCCTCAGTGGGTAAGCAGGATTTGGTAATTATATTTCTAGGGTGACCTTAAGTGGACAACACACTTTCAATCCATGGAGTGGCAGGATGGTATATGCTGTGCCTAGAGTGGCTCCTTGTGTGCCAAAGGTTTTTCTCAGAACTAGAACATAATCAGTCTGTTTTCAGCCACTCCTGTTTACTTGTGACACAAAAGGACTTTCTCTCTGCATTTGCTCTACCTCCCCTAGTCAAATCTTACCAAGTCACTGAGCTGGCCTAACATTGTAATAAAAGTATAGAATATGTAAAAAAAAGAAAAAAAGAAATGAAAATAAAATGAAGACCAGTTTTGCGTCTTGATACTGTAACTCAATTACTTACCTTTTCTCCCCTATCATCAAGGATCTCAATCTGATCAAAGGAAACTATGTCTAAGTGTGACAGAACTGTGACAAGTAATGTGTGAAGCACTAATGTAATGCACAGAAATTAGTTCTTCTTTGCTGGAGAAGAGGTTAAACTTTCAAAGGGGAAAGACATCTACAGAGGTATAAAATATGTGGCCTCTCTCTCTACTTGAAAATGAATGATTGCAATCACATTTTAATGCTGACTCCTTCCAGTCTTCTCAAAATACTTCACTTCCATAAGCAGATGCAGCTAGCTGATAAATGAGTTTTGATGATAGTTTTAGAAAGCATTAGACCTTTGAGATAGAATTTTTTTTCCAATGAGCAAATTCTTACTGGTTTTCACTCTGAATCTGGCTCTCAGCAGTTTATTGTAACACAAAGGAGATTGATTTGTCCTCTAATTATCTACTTTTATAATACTAATAGATGACATTTATCTCCTCTTTAAGTTTTTTTTTTCTTGTTCTGTAAAACATCCTCAGGTATTTTGACTAATTTTCCTATTCTGCAAAGTTAATTACTTGTAGAGTTATTTACTGTTGTGCAGGCTCTTAAAGAAGCATTGGTGATAAAGTAGAAAGTATTAGTAATTCTGTGCTCTGGAGGAATGTGCAGGCTGAAGAGAAGACAAGTCCCTCAGGTGCTATGGATGTCAGACCTTTCTTCCTCCAAGTTTCCACTTCTAGACAAATGTCAGTAAAATATGAGCAAGTCTCACACTTCAGTCACATTTGATAATGTGCAAAGTTCTTATAAAATACAAGAAGGATAGAACAGAGAACAACACTATTACAGAGAAATTATGTCTACTTGATCTGAAACTAAAAATACTCCTATTTCTAGTTACTCTAAATACTTCTTCAGTTAAAAAACCTAAAAATCAGTAAAGCAAATATGCGTAAGCCTCTGAGAAAGAAGAGAGAACTCAGAGACAGGAGAGAGTAAAACTGGTTAATTCAGTAGCAGTGTAGATGAAAATATAAAACATTTTATGCAGTCTGAACCCAACACCAACACATTTCCTGTTCTCGTGATCAAGTGAGCTGTCCTCCTCAACACAGATAATATCTTTATTAGGTACTCTTATGATTCATCTAGTGAAATTCCTAGCAAGTCAGCTTTCGTCAGTTAGGTTCCTTAACTAGTGGCTGACAGTGTAATTTAAATGAGTTCAATGGAAACATTTGTCATTTTTGCTCTCCACACTGTTCTCATTCTAAACTTTTGACTGCACTGCCCTTTATTTTTTTATTTTAAAGAAAAAAAGCGATAAAAACAATGGTACAAAATTTCAAGATAAGATTGTAGGAGAGTAACAATGGTTAGTACATTGCCTATTGTTATCTTCAAAGTAGTTGCTTATATTACAGGATATAGGCATGAAAAATTGATCAAACAATACAGGCATGAACTTTTCCATTCAATGAACTAATAGCAATCAGTAGCACTACACTTTGAAACAGGTGAATTTTCTTCTGTGGGAAGGGAAAAGAGTAACTCTTCCCCACTGAAAATATTCTATGTCCTTTACACATGAAGATAAGATACAGGATGCACCATCAGTGGTTTTTTTTGTTTTGCATTCTTGTGACAAAAGACCACACTTATAAGATGACCAGAGATGGCTAGCAGACTCATATTTCTCTCCATGCATAGCAGAGGAATCTCTGCAGATAACAAACATTGGAAACACCTATGTCCTTCCTCAGCAAGATCATTATTAAGAAGCCCTGAGCCCTGGACCACTCAGTCAGATCATTATTAAGTAGCCTTCACCAGTAGAGGACAAAGTTATCTTTTCCTTACAAGTGAAATCAGTAGAGATATGAGTCATTGTCCTAAGACAAATAGCATTTTGTTTAATAGGGAAGGTACTGATGTTTAAGTCAAAGATAATAATAGAACCAACTGTTTCAACATTGCTTTCAAGCAGACACAAGCAGAAGTTGTGGATTCTCTAACTCAGAGGCCTCAGAGCCAAAAGAGGTCATCCCATTCATCAGTTATGTTAACCAGACACTGGTGTTTTGCATTTTAAATGCATACCCAACACTGAGTTAAACAAATTTGATGAAATAATTCTGGTTTTAAACATTGTAGAGCTTCAATACCATATCCTGGTTGTTTCATCATCACACATGAATCAGTAAGGCTCATTTTACTTAAGAAAAGATTGTGAAATACGAAATTTATAAAAGTCATTGTACTAAACTTATTTTGAGAAGAGAGATATAGATATAATCCAAATATAAACCACACATAGATAATAAAACACATTATCTAAAAGTGATGAAAAGGAAGGAGGCAGGCTGCCAACTGAGAAAGATAGCAGAGAGCTGCAGGGTTTGAATTGGCTTGTGAAGGATGATTTGGATTTGAAATGTAAAGATAGGACATTCCAACCAGTAAGAATGGTATCTGTAAAGGCATAGTTCCATGGGCTGAGGCATGTACTTGCATGGAAATATTAAAAGGTAGGATTAGAAAAGAAGATTGGGTCCAAAAATATTGAGAAAAAGCCTTGAAGTTACTTCTGCAAACTGAATTCATGCTCATGATTGACAAATTTGACTTGATAAAACTTGCTGACTTCTTACCCCACCCAAATTTACTTTTCTGAATGTTTCCCTTTGTCTAAAATTCTCCTTCAACTTCCCATCCTTCTACCTCTTCCCCTAACCTTGCCTACTTTTTTCTACCTGATTCTTACCCATGTCCTTCCTCATGAGAATATTCTTTAACTCATCTGATGACCTCGGAACCCCTTTTTTATAATCATTCATAGCATCAACTATTTTCTCATATAACCAAAAAAATCTAATTATGCATTCCTTTTTTTAGTGACTGTGTTCTCTTCCAGATGCTAAACATTGTGAAGGCAGGAACAATTTTTCATCTAATTTACTTCTATATTCCTATTGCCTAGAACACTCCATATTCATAATGAATATTCAATAAGTATTTCTGGAACAAATGAACTGACTAAAGATATAAAGACAATTAGCAATATGATTACTAAAATCAGAGATGAATAAAAATTTTCATGATTCAAAAAGCCATGAGGACAATAAGACAATACTTGTTTTTAGCCAAGTATAGGAGCTCAAATCTAGGACTGTTGATCTGCTCAAAGGTATTGTCTTGGTTACTTTCGTTTCTGAGACAGAATACCTGACACCCAAAATTAGGGAAGGAAAGGTTTATTGCTTACAGTTCTTGGGGGTTTCAGTCCATACTCAGGTGGCTCCAAGGCAGTGTGGCATGCCATTCATGGCAGCCACAAAGCAGCAAGCTGTGAACCAGCAAGAGAGGGAAGATATGCCTTCTTCCTGCCCTTATACTGTATGTTGGCTCCACCCCTGGGTCAGTGCCACGCTCACATCATCCATCCCAGCACCAGATAACAAACCAATCACAGTCTCAGGCAAAGTCTCTGGACATCAGCAAAATGCAAACAAACCTTCTGCCAAGCCATGACACACATCGTGTGGAGTCCAACAATCAGTGCAGTCCTTCTTCCCAGCAGAAACCTCCCAAGCCTGGTCTTTACTGGCAGGCTTTCTATCAACCTTTTGGTTTTCTGAGCTCTGACCAGAATCTCTCATATGGAACAGCCTAAGCTGTCCCAGCACCACTCCTTCAGGTGACATGTCTGAACCTATGCAAACTCTTCCCACAAGCCAAAGGCTCTTGAACCACATGGTCAGGAATAGTCATAGCAACAACCTCATTCCTGGTACCAAATTCTGTCTTGGTTACCTTTTTTCTTATTACTGAGACAAAACACCTGACTCCAAAATTAGAGAAAGAAAGGTTTATTTCTTATGTTCTTGAAAGTTTCAGTCGGTACTCAGCTGGCTCCAAGGCAGAGTGGCATGGCAGGGTTGGGGGGGTTTCATGGCAGCTGCAAAACAGCAAGGTGTGAATTGGCAACAGACAGAAAGCAGGCCTTCTTCCCACCCTTACACTGTATGTCAGCTCCACCCCTGGGTGGGTGTAGCACTCACATCATCAATCCCAGCACTAGACAACAAACCAATCACGAATGCTAGACTCAGCTGCCTCCATGCCATGGTTACATGAGACTTGGTGGGGCCATAGGGACATAACTATAGCAAGTGGTGCATTAATTTCTGAGATCTAGACTGTCTGGCTTCAAATGTTTTCTGCTTTGTCTCATAGGACACCACCTCCCAAATATGTAAAATAAGTCAACATTTAATAAAGCACAACAGAAAGCAAAGCCACAAATGTTCAATAAATGAGATATGGATGAACAGGTAAAGGAAGACAAGCTTTAGAATCTGACAACTCATGCCTATCTAAAAGAGGTCTAGATATTGTCAGATGAGCTCCAATTATACTTGATGCTGTGCAGTGCAACTTGACATGCATAAGCTTCACACCCATCTTTACATGCTACAGTTCATCCAAAGCATATTGAAAGGCACTTAGGAAATAATCAATGGGAATAAGTTTTGCAGCTCTAATTTTATCTCCAGTAGGAAGCCTGTTTCTAACCCCTTATGCCTTTACACTCTTTCTCTTGGCTTAGTGGAAACCTTCGTTTTTACACTTGTGCTGATACCACTGCATGATTTTTCCTTTTCTTTTTTTCTTTATTTCTTTTTCTTTTGCTGTGTGTATTTTCCAGATAGAATATGAACTTCTTTTATAGTAGCTAAGCAATTTCTTATTTTGCAGGATGCTGAACACAACTGAAGGTGCATAATAAATATTTAACAAATGACTACCTTTGTAATGTGAAAAACTTGGAGAGATGATATAAATAAAAATACATAAAGGTGACATGTAATATATACTCTAAATCTGCCCAGTGATTAACAAATAGATCTAATCACAATGTTTGTAAAAATTTAGCATTTCCTAATTATCAGTGTTGAGCCAGGCGTAGTGGCACATGCCTGTAATCTCAGTGCTCAAGAAACTGAGACAGGATGATCACATGAATTTGTGGCTAGCTTGGATTACCTAGTGAGTTGAAGCCCAGCCTGAACTACACAGAGGGACACTGTCGAAAATTTTAGTAAAGTAAAAATAAATATCAATGTTTCAAAATTATCAAATGTCTGTCTTAGAAGCCATAGATTTTTGAATTGCTCTTTTGTATGAAAGAATAAAATTTATCTCTTTATATAAAATATTTTAAAATAATACATACTATTAGATACAATATTAAATAAAATTTGAAAGTTGGAGTAATTTCTGTTGCACTGAAGAGTACTTGTATTTCAGGGAGAATCCTTGAGATTTTTCAGAGTTTTCTTTGTTTTTAGTAAATACCAAATACACTTGATGTATAGGATATGCAGTGTACCCCCAAGTCCTCATATAATTTTGATGGGGCTGAGTTATTGGTTTGTTATTGGTTTGTTGATTGACAATGTGAGTGCTGTGCCCGCCCAGGGGTGGAGCTGACATACAGCGTAAGGGAAGGTGGGTCTTCCCCTTCCGCCTTTCTCTCTCTCTTGCCAGCGCGGCTTGCAGCTTGCAGCTGCCGTGAACAGCAGGCCCGCCATGCCACGCTATCTTGGAGCCATCTTAAGTATGGACTGAAACTCCTGAGAAACTGTAAGAATAAACCTTTCCTTCCCTAACTTTGGGCGTCAGGTATTTTGTCTCGGCAACGAGCAAAAAAGTAACTAAGACACTTGAGTTTCTATTTTATCTTGTATGTGTCATTAAGTGTTGCAAAATACTGTAGTGCAATTCTGTCACACACATTAAAGAAGATAAGCCTTTTCATTAAATATCGCATGGAGGCCCAATACAGAAAATACGTTTACATTCAAATGTGCCTTGATTGAAGTGAAAGAGGAGAGATGTACTCCCTCCAAACACTTTCCCACTTGCACATGCATAACCCTTGAAATCTGAGGAAACCTCAGGGTCCTGCATAGGGTAGGCTGAAACTGCTTGCATCGGAATGTATCATTAACTAGTTATCAGGGGATGAATACCTTCTCTGCCAAGCTCTTCATGATTTTTGCTTTCATAACTTTTCCAGATATTCCAGTAGCTAGCCAGATTGAGGAATCACTAGACCGAGAATGTATTTGCCAAGGTCTCTTTGTGTTTATGACTTTATTTACTCTCCAAATCTAAATTTTACTCACACCTGATGCATTGTTTCATGAGTGATTATTGTCCCCATTTTACTTTATTTCTCTTTTCTTTATTTACTTTTTTTTCCTTTTATATATTTTTTTCCTTTCCCTTTCCTGAGTAATTGAGTTCCAAAACATGAGACAAGCCTGTGGCAGATGTCAGGGTTGGCCTGCACAGAGCAAGAGGCTGAGCTAAGAAGAGATGCTAAAAGGCATCTTTATGGGACTTGTTACCACATTGATATCAGAGCCTGAGATTGTGGGAAGTGACCCAGCACAAGATGCTGGAGATGAGATGAATGAAGATGGCTTGAACGTGGTCAGGACAGGCAGGGTTTTGTAGCCTGAGTTGTATGAGGAATATGTCCACACAGAGAGTGGAAGGAAGCTCAATGAGGTACATCTAGAGCCAGTAAAGGACATATTGTTTCCTCCAAAACATCTAGAGCTACTGAAAGTTACTTTGGTTGCTCCATGGTCTGGCCTCTAGTCCTTCTTACCTTTCCCTCACTAGCCTTTTCTCTGTTCTTCCAATTCTCAGACCCAACTCAGCTATATTCTTCCCTACTAGCTTAGTCTCTGCCTAAAGCTCTCTTTCCCCATTTCCCATTTCCTATTTGACTAACTCCTAGTCATTCTTAGCAATAGATTTAAGTGCCATTTTCTTAAAGACTTTTTCTCAGTTCTTCAAGTTAAATTAGATCTTATTATATTCTATGTTGTAGCTTATGACTCCATCTTATAATAGTTTATGTTTTCATATATAGTTATATTATGTAGATTTTTAGGTTGCCAGTTGATTTATGTCTGCCTCCTCTACTTAACCACAAATTGTTTGGAAATAGGAACCGTATTTGTTTTGCTTATCATAAGGAAGTACATTATCTTATTTAACTTAAGTATTTAAATAGCTTTAATGATGGATGCCCAAAGAGATAAAAATGTATAAAAGTGAATGAAAAAGATATATGAGAAGAAAGTCTTGTACTTTAGGATATTTTCAATGAAAAGAAGGTAGTACATTTAACTGGTCATGTCTTTTAGGAGAATTGGACCCAGAATTTGTTTTTGGGAATGAATGTGCATGTTCAGTGAAATGAGGACAAGGACTGCACTTAGAGCAAATACTGTACCTATTGAAGTCTGGTCTGTATAGTATTGTGCCTCGCCTGTAATACATGTTAATATGTACTCATGAATGTACACATGACAGTTTAAACATGTAAAGGGGGCAGCACTTCTCAGACATATTCTGCCCCAGAAGTGTACTGATGATTGGCAGAATCTATTTTAATTTAATTAAAGAAATAAACAAGTGTGAATACTCTTACATTTTATTTTATAGTAGTCCCTAGAGTAGGTGGGAAAGCTCTAACCCTGAAATAGCTCTGATCTCATCTTTATGCAATTAGAAGTAACCTAGATTCCATATAGGTCAATACTCTACTGCATAAAATGGCTATGATTGAAGTATTTTCAACTAAGGTCATAATGTGAACTCCTTTTTTTTTAAGCTAAATTTTAGCTCTAAGCCTTCAAAAATGAGAAAATAGAATATTTTTAGTTGTCTTTGTTTCTTATTTTTAACCTCAGTTCTTGATTCTTCATAGTGACATCTTGGTAACTTCTAGATTCTTAGAAACACAAACAATCAACCACCTCAAAGCAAGAGGCCAGCTTCCTAAAAAGTGAGTTTAGAAACAAGATCTAAATACTAACTCAAATTAAGAGGGTTTGGTGTATTTATTGTGTCAGATTCATGTGGAATAGAAAAAAGAGTCCATGTATCTGAAACCACAAAACCTGTTCAGTGGTGATTACCCCCTTGGCTACAGACCCTCAGGTTTTGAATCTGATACAAGATTTCTTTTACAGTGCACAGAAACCCTGAAAGGCTCCCTGTTTGCTTATGCCAGAGATGCATAGAACATTGATGCATCATTTAGCAAATAGGAATTGTAAAAAATTACATGTATTTTTTTCTGGTAGAAATTGAACAATGAGCTTAGTTTCACTCATCCGGAAATAATTCTGTTTCACTTCTTGGGGAAGGAAAGTAATGAAAAAAGATGTTATGGAATGAAATCAATGGTAACTATTGAACATGGAAACATTTTAATCCGATTTTATTCTAATTTTTAAAATTTTTGACAAATGTCTAACTATAGTTTGCATAGGGCTTCAGTGTTTCCTGAGATATATTGTGTGCTTGTCTATATAAAATGCTTTCTACTTCAAACTTTATGTACTCGCAATGCAAGTAAGTTTGTACTTAATGCATTAGCTTCAATCTTTGTTACCCACTTTCCTAATGAGAATGTCCACATGGATTTATTGAGTCAAGGTCATGAATAAATTGTATTGACATATGCACATGTTTAAGACAAGAATCCATTCAATTCAAAGTTCAATAAAAAGGCAAGGACAAATGTACACATATTAATACTACAAGGCATTTTTATTTTATTAATCCTTGTGAAAGGATTAATAAAATAAAAATAACATCAAAAATGTTCTGAGTAGAATAGAAATAGATTTTCAAGCATCTAGCATATGTCAAATTTTTGCTTTTTATATGTATATTGAACTTAGTGTTATTCTGTAAGGCAAATACTATCTCCATTTTAGAGAGGAATATTTTTTAAGAGAGCCTCAAAGTTTATGAATGGCCAATATAAAATTAAAATTAATAAGTGGAAGATCTGTAATTTAAAAGCAACTCTAAAGCCTAGAGTTATTGTAGGAAAGACTCACAGATAATGCCAAAGGAACTGAACCTTATCTTTTGAGCTAAGCTGCAACTTGAAGAGAGGACAAAATTTTAAATAGGCGAGTAAGCAAAGTTCCCATGTTCAAAGTTTTCACACACAGAGGAGAGTCAGAATAAAATATATTCCCTGGATTCCTACAGTGAAGGTCAAGGTAGAGTTCAAAGAATCATAGAGGATGGATACTGATGGTGTGAGAAGAAGAAGCTTTTCCAGAGAAAAAGGCATTGAAATTGAAATATAAATGATATATGGGTATAGAGGCATGCAGGAGAAGGAGCAATAAGCACTCTAGTCAAGGGAACAGATGCCACAAAGGCACTGAAATGAAGAATCACAAAATTATCAAGGTATAAGAGGTAGTTCAGACAGGTTCTGCTTACAGCAGACTCCTCAAGGCACTGAGAAACAACTTACAACTTAACATGTTTACCAACCACCTGAACCCCAAATTGAACTCCCACTAGACAATTCAGAGAGGTAACTTTCTATAACCACTGATGACTTTCTGCTCTTAGGCACAAGACATAGAACTCAGCTGCTGTAGGCAAGTACTCTGACCTTCCTTCCTTCCTTCCTTCCTTCCTTCCTTCCTTCCTTCCTTCCTTCCTTCCTTCTTTCTTCCCTCTCTCCTTCCCTCCCTCCCTCCCTTCCTTCCTTCCTTCCTTCCTTCCTTCCTTCCTTCCTTCCTTCCTTCCTTCCTTCCTTTTTATCTTTCATTTATTTCTTTGTTTTTTAGACTGCATAATCCTCCTGCTTCTGTCCCCCACACAGTAGATTATAGGTGTGTGCCACACAATGCCTAAACTTTATTTCTTTTTAATGTAGTTTTACTCAGTTTAAACCAGAAAAGGGGGCTAAGAATTTTAAGTGGAAAAATCTTAATAAGAGACTGTGGTCTCATTTGGAATTTTGCTGGTTATGAGTACAAATTCAACATCATCTCCAGAATAAGCAGGAACTAGGATACTACCTCACACTAACAAAAATGACAAAATCATAAATTTGATGTCAATTTTTAAAATTCATAATGCATGAATGTCCCTTCATTTGCCAGAATACAGATATGTTACTCAGTAAATAGAAAGCCATTTTGTGAGAATGTTCCCCATGTTGCCAACAGCAATTTTCTCATTTATATTGTCACATTTATATTTACTTATTGTCCCTGTGCATTGTGATTAGTTCTTACTTTATCAGAATTTTGCAGATGAAAAATTCAAATAGGAAACATTAAATAGCATTCCTAGACCTCATAGCTACAAAGCTTGGAGCTAAGCAGCAAATCTAAGATGTTTCAATTTCTATTCACACAACAGGCAGAGTAAACTTGGAGTGGCTGGAAGAAATGATGATGATGTTATAATAAAAGCTACTAGAGATGCTAACAGAGGCTAATCACAAGTTCCAGGTCAACTTAGGGAGACCCAGTCTAAAAACAAAAACGATTGAGGATACAACTCAGTGGTGAAGCAGAGCCCTTACCTTGCATATGTAAAGCCCCAGGTTTAATCCTTACCAATGAAAAAAGAAAAGGAAAAATAATTATAATGTATTTGATGTTTATTTTGTGCCAATAACACAATACACACATTGCTTCTTGTAATTTTCATAACAACTTTGTTAAGTAGAAATTGACTTCCACTACAGAAATGAAGAAATGATGTTTAAAAACTTTAACTTTTTCAATGTTCAAACCCCATAAACTAGTAGGGCAGATATGGAAATCAGGTCTCTAATTACAAAGCACTTGGTTGAGTGATAATAATATTTGATATAAAACAGAACAAAGAGAATTTGCTAAATTGAGAGACTATCCTGATATATTCTGCCAGCCTGGGGCTTAGCTGTCTCTAACATGGCATCTGCCCAACTTTGTGCTGGGCCCAGAGAAACAGCTTATCTCTCCAGGAGTAACTTCTATGTTCTACTTCTAGTTCCAGAAATAAACATCCCGCTCCTTTTTGCGTGTGTGCTGAGCCCTCTCCAATCCCAAGATTCCACAACCACCTAAGCACTCCTCCCCCAGCTCCCAGTAAATCTTTGTTTCCTGTTTTGCACACGCAGATGCTCCTTCAAATTAGCTGTTGATGTGTCATTTTGCCCACTCCCGGCCTCCTCCTCCAGCCAGACCTGTTAAAAGTATTTCCACTTCTTTGTTCTCACCAGAGGGATCTTGCACTCTTCTGCAGCCCTCCAGTGCCCACAATAAAAGCCTCTGCCTCTCTCTCTTTTCTTCTCTCTCTCTCTCTCTCTCTCTCTCTCTCTCTCTCTCTCGCTCAAGTGTGCCAAACAAACCTAATATATCCCATCTAGATTGTGATAAAGAACAGAAAGCTATAGCTTTCCCCATGAGAACAATGATAGATTTGACCAATTTTGAATGTTTTATAACTAATTTTACTTCTTAATTCTTATCGGTCACAAAACGCTTCTGTCACTGTGTTTATTTATGAAAGATTTTGATTCATTATAATTGCAATGTAGATGTCTCATCTTATGAAAAACTTTTGGGTATTGATGCAGGAAAACTGATCTCAAACCTAAGCAAAATGTACCTATTTCTTGGTACATAAGCAATCTTTCTTAACCAGTTGTTAATAAAATATATTTTTACTTATTTATTTTTTTAATAAAATATATTAACTTCCCAGTGAGTGAAGTTAGTTTAGACTACACAAATACAGACTCAAATTCAATAGTTAGGTTCATTGTTGATCTCATGGGGAAATTTGATTTGGTTCTTGTCCAGTTTGGTTTGCAACCAGAATTGTGGAAATAAGTTCATAAACTGAGGTGCCACCGTTTATGCACTAGTGCATTACAAATTTAAACTTTTACATAACCTTTTTTTTACCCTGCTAATAATCTTACCAAAACCATGCCTTTTTTCCTTCTATAAAATCTTTTACCAGAAGTAAGGTTTGAAATAAAACTATGTTAAGATGCGTTTGAAGTAAACCTAGGTTCCTCCCCTACTCCCAGTGCTGTGTTGGAAATCCAAACCAGGATCACAGGCATACTAAATAAATACTCTACAACTGAGCTACACCTCCAGTTCTAAACAAATACCCCTGTTCAACAACAAAAATCTCTGAGAATTTTTCTTTAGCACTCTTTTGTCCATGCACTGAACTCTTTTCAAAGGCTGTTTCTTTCCTCAGTAGCCCAGTTATCTGTATGAAGTTTAGTAAAACATAATTATTTTGGGAATAAAAGGGACTACACTCAGTGGCTTTTTTATTTTTATTAGTACATGCTTGCAGTACATAACGTTTACATTCCTGTGTGGAATTAGCACATGAACCTAACGTGTCTTTTTTTCTTTTTATATCTGCTTCCCCTCCACTTTCACACCTCTTCTTCCATCTCTTGATTTCCTTCCCATTGAGAAAGATTATCTTTCTACTTCCTATAATCTATCTATCTTTTATTTTGCTCTTTATTTCTATAGTGGGTTTGTTGTATAGGGAAACCAGGAACTAAAATGTGTATTTGACTTATTTAATTTCACATGATCTCAAGTGCATCCATTTTCCTACAAAGGACTCAAGTTTATCAATCTTTATGGGAGAGTAGTTCTCAATTATGTGTAAATACCACATTTTCTTTATTCATTCATCTGTTGATGGACATACAGGGTGCTTTCAAGATTTAGTTATTATGAATTATGTTGTTATAAATAGTATATTCATGTATCACTGTAATATGATGTCTTTAACTGTTTCAGGAAGATATCTAGAAGATGAAGAACTGGAATAAATGGAATTTCTAATATTAGTTTTTGAGAAATTGCCATACTGATTTCCATAGTGGTTTTGAAGTTTACTTTCCCACCAACAATATAAAAGAGTTTCTTTTTCTCCTGCAGTCTGACGAACATTTTTACTTTTGATTTCATTTAAATTTTTTTCATTAGTACATGTTTGCCATTCATCATGGAGAATTTGTATCTGTACAAAGTATATCATAATTTTTCTTTCTTTGCATTTCCTTTCTGTCTCTTCAAACCTTCTTCCTCTCCCTATTCCAAAAGATTTGTTTCCATTTTTCCTTCCATTCCCTTTTTTAAAAAAAAATCTCTATTTCCTTCTTTCCCTCCTCCCACTCCCTCCCTTGTCCCCCTTCCCACTGAACAAGTTCTTCCTACTTTCCAATATCTAGCCTCCATTTTGTTCCTTAATAACCCTTTGAGTTTCTCATATAAGTGAAACAATGGTAATTAAACTTTTGTGTCTGATTTATTTCACTTAAAATTATTGTCTCAAGGTGCATGCATTTACCTAAACATGTCTCCAGTTTATCCTTTTTTGTATAGTAGAACTCTGTTACACATAAATATCACATTTTCTATATCCTTCATCTTTTGATGGACACATGCACTGTTTCAAAGATTTGGCTATTATATTTTAGCTATTGTATTTTGCTGCTATAAACATGTGCACTGGTCATTCACAGCGTGCAAATTAAAATAACACTGAGATTCCATTTTGCTCCAGAAAGAATGGTTATCATCAAGAAATCAACCAATAATAAGTGCCAATTAAACTGTGTGGAAAAAGGCACCCTTCTCTGAGGCTGGTGGGAGTGTATATTGGTAGAACCATTGTAGAAATTAGTATGGAGATTCCTGAAATACTAGAACTAGAGTTTCTATTTCCCAGCTATTGCCCTTCTGGGTATCTCCTCAAGAGAGTTAATTGCCTCACACTACCATGTTATATGCAGATTCATGTTACTCTTTGATTTCTTGATGATAGTCAAGGTCTCATTAAAATGCCCCGGCCAGCCTTTAACTTGCCATCCTTCTGTCTCAGCCTCCTGTGTATCTAGGATCATAGACACACTCTATCATGCATAGTTCAGATTTTTAAGTGTTAGTTGAATAAATGAATATTTGAATGAATTTATTAACTGTGGACTTTATTTCACTTTTGGATTTCTTACTTTTAAAAAAGATACTCCACATGAGCCTTCTCATCCATTTATTTTTATCTTTTTGCAAAAGAAAAATGTCTTTTGAGGACTCTTTAGATTTCTCAGGTGTGTTCTGTCTGTCTTCAAAGTATTGTAGGCTCTAGAGAGTATTTGATATAAAGGAGAAATGAAAGGTTAAGGAAAGGTCACTCAAGTTAGTGAGAATAGTCTGACTCCTGAAAAGAAAAAAAAAAAAAAAAAAAAAAAAACCTAATTGTGAAAGTGCCAGAAAGAAAGCCCTGGGAACATTTTGGACTGCTGGCTGAACAACACCAAAGTTGCAAGTGATGAGACTGGAAAGGGAATCAGAAAAGGCCACTGAGTGAGGGGGTGGAGGAATGTGCATGACTCTTGGAGGGAGGTCTGGGCTTGGCTTTCCTTGGCCTTCTTTAGGGATTTTGTGGGTATCTGAATTTTTGTTAAATGAATGGATGGAGCTATAAGATCCTTTCCAAGTCTAATATTCTAATTTTCTAGCAGATAAAATTAATTCTTGTGTTTAAAACCTATGTTTAGTCTCGTATATTTATTTTATAGTTTCCTCTTTATTTAATCCACATATTTTCAGTGGCTGATGTTTAAACAGTCTGAGAGACAGTGGAATACAAAGTGAGTAAGATGAGATCACTGCCATCTACCACTTCATCATCTGGGTGCCAGAGCTTTAAAAGTAGTAGCATAAAAATTAAAAGCAGAGGCACAGATGGAAATTCACTGAAGAGGATAACAAAAATAAAAACATTTTATAATCTATGAAGATACAGGTGAAGGTACTACTTTAGAAAATAGGAATAAACGGACTGGAGGTATATGTAGCTCACTAGTAGATCTCACGCATGCTTAGTGAGGCTCTGGGTCCAATTTCCAGCACCAAAATAAATAAATAAAGACAAACTGGTTGTGTTTTTTGTATTTACTACTTTATTTTATGAGGAATATGTGCTGACTCAGGCTACTTAAAAGGTTAATGAGGGATCCACTGCCTTGTAATAAAGAGAATTGATGCTCAGCTTTTTTGATGTGGTCGCTAGCTACCCTACCCTAGGCATTCGGTCACACAGCAGCTGCCTGGAGATCTGGAGGTGTTGTCCAGTGATTCCTCAGACAGATTGATGCTGATCTGAAATTTTCTACTGTAGAGAGAAGTGATAATAGAAGAGTCTAAAACTGGTCGGAAAACTTACCTGCCCTCTTGGGCTGTGTTCTATGGTATATATATGTGCAGCAGGGGAGCAGAAGACAGTAGCAAGTGGTTTGGGTTAGTGATTAACCAGAAAGTCTATATTTCTTCTAAATAACTTCAAAGTCTTTCTGTATTCTTCAAACACCACTCTCTTGAAATCTTGTGCCTTAAAGGGTAATACAGGCACTCCAGAGTCCTAGTTTCAAATGGTGATGGCCAAGAAAGTTCTTTTCTGTGTTGAAACCTTTGATTAATACCTGGTCTAGTTCCTGTGCAATAGCGCTTTTACATAGATTTTTTTTTCATTGTTGTTTTTAATCTCTCCTCAGGGCACCTGGCTCAGGATTATTTTTAACATCAAATGGCAAGTGTCTGCCTCCTAGAGTTACCACCACACATGCAAATTGTTTTACTTTTCTCTTCCACCAGACTGGAAACAAAAATTAGTAACAGTATCTTTTTTCCTCCTTTGTATTGATACATCCATGTCACTATTAAAATGGCCATAGTAAATTCTATAGGAACTTGTTGAGCTGTGGGAAGAGTTGAAGTGTGGAGAGCTCAGACATTTACTCAGGTACTATAGAAAAAGTCTCATTTCTTTTTTATTAGTACATATTTGCAGAACATAATTGTTACTATCTAGCTGGTGGGGTCTTCTCTCAACCCAGAAAGAATTAGAAGGTAGATAGTCAAAAGAGGACTGAGAAAAAATATTTATTGTAGAACAAAGGCAGAAAGCAGCATTTTTATACAATGAAAGCAAACAGCTCCCAGGCAAATGAACCCAGGAAGGAACCCAAAAGGTTGCCAAAGAAACTCTTTCTCTGAAGTTTTTATACTAAAATGAATACATTTCAGCCAAGTTGAGGTCAGCCTATGGGATTACAAGTAGGAAAGTTTGCCTTAGAAGTGGGCCTGTAGCAGTCACGGTGAACCTATGGCACTTGTGCTATTGATTTTTCTTTTAAAGCATGAGATGTAAATGTATGAGTTGTTTTTTTCTTAACTAAAATCTCAGTATTCAGGTTTAATTGTCGTGTTGGCACTTTGTGATAAATGAGTAGGTTTCTGCATTGCGGTTTGGCACTCTTTATCAAAAAAGTTCACCATCGTTGAGCATAGAAACTGGAGGCATATAGCAGGCATACTTTTGCGAGCACCATTAATTATAACCTTAAACAGAAACCTTCAGAGAGGTTTGAGTATCTTATTTCTGGGGCTGAGAACCCCATCAGTCTAACGAGGCCTGTGTTTGTTGAGCTTTAGTGCCAGAGCCTTGGTCACCGTGTCCTTCACTGAATCTTGTCTGGTCGCCTGTCCTGTCTGCTTCACTCCGTGAGGGTCTTCTCCACACTCCCCGACCCTATGGACTCATCTTTTCACTGGGTCCTGCTCATCCTCAACATCATGTTTTCATAAAGTGATTAGTTCCTCTTATTAGGTTAGGAAAATGACACTGATACGTTAGGAAACAGAAGCTAAGCCCAACTACACCTGCAAGGACTTGTGGTTCATTCTCCCCAAGTCTCTTGTTATCTCCCTGATTCCATGTTTTCATTTCTCATGTGGAGTTTGCACATGTACATAACACGTCTTAATTCCTTTTTATTAATCCCCTTTCTCTCCATTTCCTTCCCCAGTCTTCCATCTCTTGATCTCCTTCCCATTGAGAAAGATCCAGCTCCCTATTTCCTACTGTCTATCTTTCATTTTGTTCTTTGTTTCTATTCTGTCATATAAGAGAAGCCATGTGACATTTAAGCTTGTGTATCTGGTTTATTTCACTTAAAATTATTCTCCTGAGGTGTGGAGTTCCTTGC
>RJWM01027426.1:0-26961 GCA_004363535.1 Dasyprocta punctata
AAAAAAAAAAAAGAAGTTAGAAGGGAGTGGGGGTGGGGTGCGTGCCCTTGAGTGACCCCAGCACTCAGGAGGCTGAGGCAGGATGGGTTCGAGACTAGCCTGGATTCCACAGTGAGACCCTGTCTCCAAACAGACAGACAAAAGGAGGGGCGGGGACCCTGTGCCCCTCGCTCGGGGTCCAGGAGACCAGGGACCCTCACGGTGCCCCCCTGCACTCCGTGTCCAGGCTCGGCGTGGCCGCGCAGGGCGAGAGCCGGCCCTGTGTGCAGCCCGTCCCGGGGAAGACGCGCTGCTCCATCCCCGACATCCAGCTGTTCTCCATGGCGCCCTACGTGCTCAACGTCACCGCCGTGCACCCCGCGGGCGCCCGCAGCACCTTCGTGCCTTTCGTGCCCGAGCGCATCAGTGAGTTTCCCCTCCCCGCGGAGCTCCCTGGGCGAGCGCAGGCTCCTCCAAGGGTCCCCACCAGGGGGCGCCCGTGCGTCCGGAATGAGGCCTCGTCCTGCCTCAGCCTACCGCCCTCCGTGGGTCCCACCGACCTCCGCGGAAAGGCGCGCGCGCTCCGCGATTCAATCAGCCCCGTCACGCGCTGGCGCCTGGACGGACCTTGAGGGTAGCGCGCTCAGTGACAGACACCAGACCCAGAAGGACACAGCGTGTGACCCCATGGATGGGAAATCACCCAGGACAGGGGACCCATCCAGAGACAGGAAGTGGCTCTGTTGGTGCTGAGGGCTGGAGACGGGGAGAGGGGTCTGCTGATGGGGGACAGGGCTTCCTTCTAGGGGGACGAGAATGTTCTAGAGTGCCACAGGGGTCTAGAATTAGAAATGGTTGTTTGCACAGCTTGGCGAATGCATTAGACACCTGAATCGGACTCTTTAAAATGGTGATTTTGGGGATACGTGTTTCACGTACCTGGCATCCCAGCTACAAAGGAAGCCGAGGCAGGAGGGTCACATTTTTGAGGTCAAGCTGGGCAACTTAGCCAGATGCTGTCTCGAAATAAAAATTTAAAACGGGTTGGGGGTGCAGCTCCGTGGCGAGTACTTAACCTAACATGTGCGAGGTCGTGGGTTCCATCTCCAGGGAGGGAAAAAACAAAAACTTAGTTGAGGGGACGAATGGGCTCCTAACTCTCCTTCCTGTTGCCCCACCAGTCAAGCCCGACCCTCCGGAGGGCGTGCGCTTGAGCCCTCTCACTGGGCGGCAGCTCCTGGTGCAGTGGGAACCCCCTAAATCCTGGCCCTTCCCGGAGATCTTCTCACTCAAGTACTGGATTCGCTACAGGCGTCACGGAGCCGTGCACTTCCGCCAGGTGAGGCGGGGCGGCCGGGAAGGGGACGGCTGGGAGCGGGAACAGCTCACACGAAGGCCAGCAGGAGACACATACAGTGTGGTCCACCCGCACGCTGGAATACTACTCATCCAGGAAGAGGAGCAAGGTTGCGGCTCTCACCACAGTGTGGCCAGATCTCCACCACCTTATACTCAGTGAGAGATGCCAGATCGGAGGCGTTCGCCGCCACACCAGCTTGGGGCTTGGGTTTTGGGTTTTTAATTTAGATCGGTTGTTTGCCCGATTTTGTGAATCTACCCTTGGCCCTGTATATGCGCGGGCTCTGCGGTCACCAGTTCAACGAACTGGGGATAAAAATATTCAGAAAAAGCCGAGTGTGGTAGTGCATGCCTGTGATCCCAGCGCTGGGGAGGCTGAGGCAGGAAGATCACCAACCTGGGCTACACAGTGAATTAATTCAAGGCCAGCCTGAATTACATACTGAGACTCTGTCTCAAACAAAACTAAGCAAAACAAAACAACTAAAGAGCCAGGGACAAGTCAGGTCCAACTTGGAACAGAAATGCTCGGGGTTAGAAAGGTGTGGGTGGGGTTGACACAGAGCATGGCGAGGTGAGGTGAGCTGGGGACCCTGAGGAGGGACAGGCAGGGTCAGAAAAGTCACAGATGGGCGGGTCTCACTTGCAGCGGCGGGATTTAAATTTACAGAGGACCTTACTGAATCCTAGTCATTTCCCAAATGCCCCACCTCTAAACCCTGTGACTGGGTCTTTCCACTCTATTTTTATTTTTAGCGGTGCTGGGTATCGAACCTGTTGCTAGGCAAATGCTTTCACACCAAGCTACACCCCCAGTCTTTTTAATTAAAATTTTATTTAGAGATAGAGTCTGAGCTAAGTTGCCCAGGGTGGCTTCAAACTTGAGATCTTCCTGCCTCAGCCTCCAGAATCACTGGGAAAAGAGGGCTGTGCCTCCACACCTGACAGTTTCCATCTTCTCCTGCCTTGCACTGGGGATGAAATTTCAACACCAGGACCAGGGATAGAGCTCAGCGGCACAGCACCCGCCTGGCAAGTGCCAGGTCCTGAGTTCAAGTCCCGGTACAAAAAAAAAAAATTTCAACACCAGAACCTTGGGGGACACTGAAGCCACACCCAAAGCGTAGCAGGACTGTGTAAGGCCCATGGTGCAGAGTTTGTGCCAGGCAAGAGTTGCTTTCAGGTATGAGGCTGCCACTCTGTCCTCTATCCGTGACCCCACATTCTCTCTGCTCACAGGTGGGCCCCATCGAAGCCACATCATTCATCCTCAAGCCTGTGCGGCCCCAGGCCAGGTACTGCGTCCAGGTGTCCGCCCAGGACATCATCGACTCGGGGGAGTGTAGTGACTGGAGCCCTCCCGCTGTCACGGCCACAGCCCCGGGCAAGTAGTGGGGGCCTCCCAGCACCCTGGGGGCCTGGACCCTCACTACTGCCATCTGCTGGGGGTGGATGGGATCCTCCTGGCCTGGGATCTGGCCCTGACTTTGCTGCTGGACCCACCTTGGGCAAGTGACTTTGCTTCTGATGAGCCTCAGTTTCCCAACCTGTGGAATGGGGATGCACTCTCTTTTGATCACAATGCAACTGTGACCAGGAAGTACTTTTAACAGAATTAAATTGGAAAAGAATCGTTTGTTAGCTGGGCATGGCGGTGCACGCCTTTAATCCCAGCACTCGGGAGGCTGAGGCAGGAGGAGCGTTGAGAGTTCGAGGCCGGCTTGGGCTATAATGCAAACATAAGACCGGCCTGAACTACATAGTGCAACCCTGCCTCAAAAAGCTAGGGCCGGGAGTTTGGCTCAGTGGCTTGAGCACCTGTCTGGCAGGTGCAAGGTTCTGAGTTTGATCCTTGGTGCCACACACACAAAAAGAATTGTTTGTTCCTGGATCCTTCCTGCATTAGTCTTGTCTGTGCTGACTTAAGAGTGAGCTGGTCTATCTTGACCCAGAAAGAATGTGACTGTCATCTAGAAATCAAGTAACACCAAGTGCTGGCAAATCTCCGGGGGAAAGGAGCCCTTCTACACTGCCAGTGGGGATGAAAACTAGCATGACCTTGATTCCCAGTACCAAAATAAATGAATGAATAAATAAATTAATAAATATCACAACCACCACAGAAATCAGTATGGAGATTCTTCAAAAAACCAAAACTAGAAATTCCATTTGACCCAGCTATTCCCCTTTCTGGGTATCTTTCCAAAAGACTTAGAGACCTCATGAAAGAGTGATGCCTGTAACAGTGACACCCATGTTCACAGCAGCACAACTCATAAGAACTAGAGCTGGCAAACAGCCTATATGTGCATCAATAGATGAACGGGTAGAGAAATGTGGTATGAACATAGGATGGAGTACTACTCTGCCATAAAGAAGGATAAATCCAAGACATTTCCAGCTCAGCAGGTACACCTTGAGACCATAATGTTAAGTGAAATAAATCAGACATAGACTCTTTTTTTTTCCTTTCAAATCTATTTTAAGAGAAAAAAATGAAACAAAATTTTAAAACACAATAATTAGGGGGTAGGTGCTGGGGGTTGAGCTCAGCTACATAAGTGCCTGCCTGGAAAGCTCAAGGTCCATGGCTGTAATGGGACATAGGTTGTCAGAAGATTTCTCTGAGGAGCAGGAAATGCAGCCCACCTAAATCCGCTGGATTTGTCTGGATTTCACTCATCTTTCAGCTCAGAGGTCGCCTGTGCAGAGAAGCTGTCCCTGAAGAGCCCGTTTGTGGCAGAGTAATGACCTCCCAAAGACAGTGATGCCTTAGCCGCAGAGGCTGGGAATACAGCAAAGGGACTTGTGGGTGTGCCTCCTGTAAAACTCTCGAGGCGTTTTAATGATGCAAGATATTTCTATAAATTAATGAAAATCAGCCAGGTTTGGGGGCACACATCTGTAATCTCAGCTACTTAGGAGGCTGAGGCAGGAGGATCCCAGCTCACAGCAATCCTCCCACCTGGGCCTCCCAAGCACTGGTCATACAGGGGTGCACCATGATGCCCTGCAAAACATCATGAAATCTTAACTGGAGCTCATCCAGATTATGAGTGGATAATTATTTAGCTCACAGTTCTAGGAGTGGGGAAGGCCAAGATCATCAATCCTTAGGCTATGACAACCAGGAACTAGTTGGTTGGTGTGGTGTGTGGTGCATGATGATATGGCGTGAACCTTATTTATTTCTAGGATATGCCCGCCCGCTGACCCCTAACTCAAAGCAGATGCGTAAGTTGGTTGGTTCACCAAGAGACAGAGAGTTTGTGGCTTATCATCAATCTTTATTTTTAAATTTTTTTGGTCTTCTTAATGCTCATCACACAGTAGTTCACACTTTTACACATTTCACAGCAAACAGTAATATGTAGTATATTTTGTTCACAGCAAAGTAACACACATTTAGTATGCATAGAAAGGCATTTGTTTGGCAGGGAATGGTTTGATTTTTATGTCACCTTTATGGTTAGGTAAGTAATCATCCTCATCGTGGACAACTCCAAGTGGTTGTACTGGGTTAAAGGCATAGGGAATTCTTTGTTTGTTTGTTTTTTTGTTTTTTTGCAGCACCGGGGATCAAACTCACAGCCTCACACCTGCCAGGGCAGGCGCTTAAGCTGCTGAGCCTAACTCCCAGCCCTGGTTTTTTGAAGCAGGGTCGCACTATGCAGCTCAGGCCGGCCTTGCGCTCGCGTTGTAGCCCAGGCCGACCTTGAACTCACAATGCTCCACCTACCTCAGCCTCCCGAGTGCTGGGATTAAAGGCGTGCGCCACCACGCCCGGCTAGGCATATGGAATTCTAAGTTTGGCCTTGAACACAATTTTGCCCCTCCAATAGAATGATGCAAATGTTCGAATTTTAGCATTTTTCACTGTGTTTTGTTTAAATTGGTTAGTAAATTGCGGTGAGAGTCTTAGAAATATTTGACCAGGTGGATTGTCTTCTATCATAAATGCTGCATTTTGTCTGAGGTTAGGTGGTTTGTCATAGTGACCTCTCTTGTCATAGACTGCTCCCTGTGGATAGTATGGGCCAACTGAGTCAACAGCTACGAAGTCAGCATATGGATTGGTGGCTGCAATTGGAGCTTTTATGTCAGCTGATGCAGTTGGGTTACTATCACTGACAGTTGATGCCCCACCAGTTGCTCCACTTTCTCCTCCAATTTTTTTCTGCCACCAACTTTGGCAGTTGTTGGTTGCTTGTTCTTCTTGCCACCATTGACCCTCTAAATGACAGTCTTTATTATCATCACCTTGAGCAGCCCCGTGGCCATAGTCACAAACTGTTTCATTGTCATCTCTCTTCCAAACTGAGTTTCCAGTGTCTTTATACTGCATAACCATATTTTGGCCACCAATTGGACCCAAAGCCACAGCTGGTCCTCCCTTTCCTGTTTCAAAAACAGACTGAGGATGTATGTGACCTCCTTGGTGTTGTCTTTTTCTTATAGCTTCAGAGTACAGTTTGTCTGGTCTGCCCTCTCTTCCACCAGTGTTGTTTTCATTTTCTACTATTTGTGCCTTTTTTGCTGTTGTAAAGTCAGGCTTGATTCTGGGTGCTCTGCTGAGCATTCTTGTGTCCTGGATGCTTTTCCTGAGGTTTATAAGTCTGGTGTTGAATGAATATTTTGTAGAGTACCACGAGTCTCCTGTCCTTAACATCTCAATTGGTATGGTGTTTTCCAAAGTCCTGAAAATTTGTTTGAATGCAGCCACTGAAATCGTAGAGTGGCTGGTGCCTGTTCCACTGCCAATTGTGAATTCATTAAAATAATTTGCATAGTAGCCATAGTGTTCAAGCTGGTTAGTTTGCCATGGTTTGTATCCTAGTGTGGCTAATAGTCCCCCATCACTTGCCCATGGAAATATGTTGTTAGTGTCCTCAGCAATTAGCGTAGTGGCTGTTAGATCATTAGTGTATTGGATTTGAGTTGGTGTGGTTGCTGTTTCAGTTACTGTCTTAATTGAGAGATTAAACATTTCTTGTTGTAGAGATTCTAATGTTAGGTCTCTGCTTGTTGTGAACATGTGATAGAAATCACCTGGGCTCATCCAAACCCCCCAAGCATTAGCATCTAATAAATACCGAGGTGTTAGTATTTGAGCGTGGTTAGAGTCTCTCCGACCATCTGACTTAGCCCCAGTTGTTTGGTCAGCAGTTACTCGCCAAGTATACTCATCATATTCAGCTTCTGTTAGAATTATACGCCTACCTGCATTACGTGTTATGGTTACATCTTCCCCATTAAATTTCCATTCTGTGGTATTATTAAAGTTACCTGTACTCCTCCCCACTGCCCTGCTCCCCTCAGTGGTACCGGGTCTTTTTTTCCCTCCTGAGTTGGTTGGTTGAGTTCTGGCTTTCTTAGCTGGTACAGCCAGTGCTGGAGCTAGCGCTCTTTTAGCTCTAAAAATAAAGTTTCCCAATTTTCCTCCCCAGTCAGTTGCTTTGTCTGTGTCCCTTATGAATTTTAGGTCCGCGTCGTTGAAGTACATGTAAGGGTTACGTCCTTCACGTTGAAGTTCAGCTTAATGTTCGTCGTGTTCTTTGGCAGCTTTATCGCTTGGGTTGCTTGGTTCCTATCCGTTGAGGGTGTTCCCTGGTCCCAGATAGTTGTATCCAGGCAAAGTGTATCCTGCAATAAAATTATTTTGGTTAGTGCTAAATGAAATTTACTGTGCCCCAACCTCTTATAGTAGTTAGATTGCTTACCAGTCCTTGGTCGATTGATGTTTGGCATGTAGTTGGTAGATTCCTGCGTGTTTCCATCAAACCACCAGTCGCAAAGCTCCCATATGAATGCTTGAGCCTCCGGACACTCCTCTGGTTCTGGATCAGGTGAGAGCTGCTTGCTTTCGGCCTGGTTGGTTGCTCCTTTTCCGTGGTATTCAGTGGAGTTGTTTCCACTGTCTCTGGTGCTTCCGTCTTTGCTCTCCTCAGACTGAATGCTCTTGTGAGATCTTCTATCCCACGCATTCAGGTCCTCCTCTTCCTTCTCGAAGATCTCCCAGTCCTCGTCTTCGATGTTGAGCGACTACAGCTCTTCTTCTGGTTCGGGCAGCTTTATATTGTCTGCACCCGCCCATTGCTCCTCCCACTGAGGCACATCTGACCAATGTTCTGTGTATGAGCTCATTGTTGGATGATAGCCCATCTCTTCCCTGGTCTTAAAGATATTAGGAATTTCTTTAGAGTCAATCAAACCAAACCCACCATCTAAAGTCTTAGTTACCTTTAATCCCAGCACTCGGGAGGCTGAGGTAGGTGGAGCGTTGTGAGTTCGAGGCCGGCTTGGGCTACAACGCGAGCGCAAGGCTGGCCTGAGCTACATAGTGCGACCCTGCCTCAAAAAAAAAAAAAAAAAAACCAGGGCCGGGAGTTTGGCTCAGTGGCTTAAGCGCCTGCCAGGTTGTGAGTTCAATCCCCGGTGCCGCAAAAAAAAAAAAAAAAAAAAAAAAGTCTTAGTTAGTCTAATATTAACGCATCTATGCTTAATAGGTTCAGTGTGTTCAGGCCTGATTCCACAACCTATCCTCACCACTGTGATGTCTTCATTGGAGGTTATGATTACTGGTGTTGATTCAATTGATTTGCTGCCTTTTCCTTTTTGGTCTAGTCTGATACTTTAAATCAGACCTTGTTCTAGAAACAGAAGGTCTGATTTAAAACAACACTGAGGGTCTAGAAAGAATGGCTATCATCAAGAAATCAAATAACAGCCGGGTGTGGTGGTGCACACCGTTAATCCCAGCACTCGGGGGATGGGGATGCTGAGGTAGGAGGAGCATTGTGAGTTCGAGGCCGGCGTGGGCTACAATGTGAGCCCAAGGCCAGCCTGAGCTATGTAGTGCGACCCTGCCTCAAAACACTAGGGCTAGCCGGGCGTAGTGGCACACGCCTTTAATCCCAGCACTCGGGAGGCTGAGGTAGGTGAAGTGTTGTGAGTTCAAGGCCAGCTTGGGCTACAATGCCAGCGCAAGGCTGGCCTGAGCTACACAGTGGGACCCTGCCTCAAAAAACCAGGGCTGGGAGTTTGGCTCAGTGGCTTAAGTGCCTATCTGGCAGGCGTGAGGTTGTGAGTTCAATCCCCAGTGCTGCAAAAAGAAAGAAAGAAAGAAATCAAATAACAACATGCTGCAGCTGGGTGTGGTGATTCGCACCTGTAATCCCAGCACTCAGGAGGCTGAGGCAGGAGGATCCAGGAAGGTTCAAGGCCAGCCTGAACTACATAGTGAGACCCTGTCTCAAAAACAAAACAAAAACAAACAAACAAAAAACCGAAACAAAATTGCTGGCGAGGCCATGGGAAAAGAGGAACTCTTCTACATTTTTGGTGGGAA
The DNA here is from genome assembly GCA_004363535.1 of Dasyprocta punctata. NCBI lineage: Eukaryota > Metazoa > Chordata > Mammalia > Rodentia > Dasyproctidae > Dasyprocta > Dasyprocta punctata. The sequence continues at coordinate 8,687 of RJWM01027426.1, forward strand.
TGTAAACTAGTGAAGCACTATAGAAAGATTCTTGAGAAGATTAAAACTAGAAATTCCATTTGAGCCTAAACGAAGTGTATAAAACAGAATAGATTTGTTTTTTGTTTGTTTATTTGTTTTGTACCAAGGATCGAACTCACAACCTCACGTTTACCAGGCAGGTGCTTATGCTGCTGAGCTAAATCCCCGGCACTGGAATACATACTTATGAAAGCAGAGAGCCCAGCACTCGGGAGGCTGAGGTAGGCGGAGCGTTGTGAGTTCGAGGCCGGCTTGGGCTACAATGCGAGCGCAAGGCCGGCCTGAGCTACACAGTGCGACCCTGCCTCAAAAAAAACCAGGGCCGGGAGTTTGGCTCAGTGCCTTAAGCGCCTGCCCTGGCAGGCGCAAGGTTGAGAGTTCAATCCCCGGTGCGGCAAAAAAAAAAAAAAAAGCAGAGGAGGCTTGGGAAGGAATGAGTGGGTGCCCTAGTTAAAGGGAAGGCACAGGTGGGCAGTGGGAGACCACCTGTGTGTTTGAAGCCCCACCTTTAATTTTTCTTTTTTTTTTAAAGATAGGGTCTCGGTTTGTAATTCAGGCTGGCCTTGAACTCACTGTACAACCCAGGCTGATCTCGAACTTGCAGCGATCCTCCTGTCTCTGCCTCCCGAGTGCTGGGATGACAAGGGTGCAGCACCCCACCCGATCGATTTTTAATTTTATGCCTGCGACTCAAGATAAACCCAGCTGGGGCGCCGAGGTTGTGTAGACATGCAGTGCCCATGTGAGGATTAAGGACTGGAGCATTGTGTGGATTCCCAGAGTTCTGCGCAGAGAGAAATAATTCCTGTATAAAAGAATGAACCACGGGGAGCGTCCCAGTTGGCATCCTCGAGTCCGGACAAAATTTTATTAACTTGCTGCCAATTTCTAGAGGGCGCAACGCCTCTACTTAAATTTTGAAACCCAGAAGGTCCTCAGAACCTTTATTTCGTGTTATTGAAGTTGCCACTCCGGAGGGAAGATAGACGGGCTCACAGTTTGATAAACTGAGATTCTAGCCAATAAAAAAGGAAGCTATGTATGTCGCAGCGAATAAGAGACTGGAGGAAGTGACGTAGACGGATGTGCGGGGCACTGCTAAGAGAAGCTTGTTAAATACCTAATCAGTTCTCTGGAGCTGTGAGACGAGTAGGAAGCGAAGATGTCGGAACGGAAGGTTCTAAATGTAAGTGTTTAACGACTAAGCTTTTCTACCCAGAACGTTACATCTGTAAATTCCAGGAGAATCCGGTTTCCTGTGAATTCCTTTTGGAACCTTTTCCTTGCCAACTGTCTACCGCGGGGCGGGGCTTCCCAAACTCCTCCCAATCACCGTTTCTGGGAGGTGGGCCTTCGCTAAGCCTTCCCTTCCGGGGTGTGCCCAGTGACCCACATGTCGGGGGACGGACGTTGGAATCAATTATCCAATCCCTTTCTCGGGGGGGCGGGGCTTTCCTGAAACATTGACCAAGCTGTTTTAAGCGGTTGCTTTCGGAATTGACACTTATAAGCCCCGCCCCTCATAATGTCGCTAGCCAATCAGGCTCCTTGTAGCGGTTTCTGGTTTTTGCTTGGCGCTTTGGTTGTGTGGGTCAGGGATCCTTCTCCCCAGTTACCTCAGTTCTGTTTACGGGAACAGCAGGAGCCTGCTAGACTATATCCCCACACTGTAGCACAGCAATTGCCTGCAGTCAGCAGATCTAAATCTGCGTGGCTGAAATGGGGGTGTGGGACTCAGTTTCTTCTGTAAAATGGGTACATTTTAGCCGGGCGTGGTGGCGCACGCCTTTAATCCCAGCGCTCGGGAGGCTGAGGTAGGAGGAGCGTTGTGAGTTCGAGGCCCGCTTGGGCTACAACACGAGCGCTAGGCCGACCTCAGCTACATAGTGCGATCCTACCTCAAAAAACTAGGACCGGGAGTTTGGCTCGGTGGCTTAAGCACCTGTCTGGCAGGCACGAGGTTGTGAGTTCAATCCCCGGTGCTGCAAAAATAAAATAAATTAAAATAAAATAAAATGGGTACATTTTGCTCTGCTTCCTGGGCTCTTTTTAGGGATTCCTTGAGGCAAGGAAAATAGTGTGTTTCATGTGCTCGCGGGGTGCACAAAGCCTTATTTCCTGCCTTTCCAATGGAGTTATTTTTTGTTTGCAGTGCCGGGGATGGAAGTTAGGGACTCACCAACACTACATCCCCAGCCCACCCCCTTTTTAAAGTTGATTTTTAAAAAAATTTTTCTTTTGTATTTGATGCAGAATCTCACTGTGTATTCCAGGCCACCTTGAACCCGTGGCGACCCTCCTGCCTCAGCATCCCAAGTGCTGGGATCACATCCGTGCACCTCCATACCTGGCTTTAAATTTTATTTTGAGAGCCGCGCGTGGTGGTGCACGCCTTTAATCCCAGCACTCAGGAGGCTGAGGTAGTAGGAGGAGCGTTGTGAGTTCCAGGCTGGCTTGGGCTACAACTCGAGTGCAAGGCCAGCCTGAGCTACATAGTGCAACCCTGCCTCAAAAAGCTAGGGCCAGGAGTTTGGCTCAGTGGCTTAAGTGCCTGTCTGGCAGGTGTGAGGCTGTGAGTTCAATCCCCGGTGCTGCAGAAAAAATAAATAAATAAGGTAAATTTTATTTTGAGACACGGTCTCACTTTGTAGCCTAGGTTGGGCCAGAGCTGGTGATCCTCTTGCCTCAGCCTCCCTAGTGCTGGGATTGTAGATGTCCTTTACATTCCAATGGAGTTATTTTTGATAAACCAAACTTAGCACCCCTACTTTTCTCACCTCTGACTCCTGTGCAGAAACAAGTTAGGAGAGCAGGCCTGTGACTTCCTTTCTTAGAAAGGGACCTCAGTGACATACACCTATCATCACAGCACTCCGGGAGGCTGAGGCGGGAGGATCACCAGCTCTGGCCCAGCCTGAGCTACATAGTGAGACCCTGTCTTAAAATAAAAACTAAGAAGGGCTGGACGCTGGGTTCCATCCTCAATGAGGAAGGAGGGAGGGAGTCTGGAGTCGGCCCCAGCCAGAAGGGGCTACGTGACCAGGTCCCTGAGAGCTGCCCAGGGTGACAAGATCTCATATGTGTTGTCATCGCTCCTTGGGGAAATCAAGTGACCCAGTGGCCCCCCCGGGAGAAGGTTCTGGGAGGTTGCTCTGTCCCCTCTCCCCGACTGTGCCCCTGGGTTGGCTGTGGCCGATGGTGGTTGGAGTCCTTTGGTTGTGGTGACCGCAGCTGCGAGAACACACAGAGGCTGAGACCAGTGAATTACCGAGCGTGGGGGGTGCTCCTGGGTCCCCCTTTTTCCTCTGTCCATGTCCTGCCTCTGCCAGCCCTGACTGTGTCCTTCCTCCCTGCAGAAATACTACCCGCCGGACTTCGACCCCTCGAAGATCCCCAAGCTCAAGCTCCCCAAGGACCGGCAGTACGTGGTGCGGCTCATGGCCCCCTTCAACATGAGGTGCGTGTGGGTCACTGTGATGGACCCGTGGCCGCAGAGGTGGCCTGCGCTCCACCAGCCAGTGCTGCCCCAAGCCCCACTCCCCTGCCCCAGGACTGATCACCCTGAGCCCCTGGAATCGCTTGCTGCCTTGAGGTTGAAATCACTAGCGAACATGCGGCGGCCGTGGGGCCCTGTGCGCTCTGTTCCCTCAGCCAGCCTGGCTCTGCCTCAGGGCCCTTGCACTCACCGAGGCCTCTCCCTGAACCCCGCACACCCGGCTCCTGACGGCCCAGGCGACCCTGTCTCAGCTCTCCCTCCAGAGAGGCCACCGCCTTCCGCCTGGGCCTCCTCCTTCAGAACTGTGACTTCCCAGTTCCCAGTCGCACGGCTGCTTTCGTCTCACTATCTCCAAAGTCTCACACACCTGCCAGTCAGAGCCCTTTGTTTTTTTCTCGTTTTGCTTTTGTTTTTTGAGACAGGGTCTCACTACGCAGTTCAGGCTGGTCTTGAGCTCACCATGTAGCCCAGGTTGGCCTCTGACTCACACCTCCTCCTGCCTCAGCCTCCTGAGGGCTGGGATTCAGGTGTGCGCCACCACAGCCAGCTTCTAAATCTGCTTTGGATCAACGAAGGTCTCTATGTAGACCTGATTGTTCCCTCTGTTGACTGTGTCAGCAGTCATTTCTTGGGTGAGTGCTTCAGGCTACAATCTACACTGGACACCAGGGATAGAGTCCCTGACTGCAGGAAGCCCGCCAACTAGTGGGGTGTGGAGATCATAAATTCATCTCTGGGGTGCCCCACACTCAGTCAGACCTGGAAGTGAGAGGAGGCAGAGAGGCTGGGCTGGTGGGGAAGGGAAGGCTTCCCAGCCAGGATGAGGGCGATGTCGGAAGCTGAGGCCTGCAGAACAAAGTGTCACAGCCAGTGGATGCTGCCATGCAAAGGCCCTGGGGTCAGAACAAGCTGAGGCCTTCGCAGGCACAGTGGGAGCTCAGGGTCCAGGCAAGTGGGAGGAGGGAGGCCAGGCTGGAGGAGCCCTGGTAGGTGGTGCCTCCAAGCCCCAGGTGTGGCTCTGGGAGGGCCAGATGGCGACCTCCCAGCCTGATGTTTCCCAAGCGGGTGGGGCAGGTGTGAACAAGGATGGCAGCACAGGACAGGAGCCATCTGTGAGCCGTCTGGGGCGCTGGAGTGAGCTCCCCGTCTCTGGAGGCAGGCAAGCAACTGCCTTTCACAGTAGGCATAGAAGGAACGGGAGTAGGAGCCCCGAGCCGGCTCAGCCGCCGCCCCGCCGCCAGGTGTAAGACGTGCGGGGAGTACATCTACAAGGGGAAGAAGTTCAACGCCCGCAAGGAGACGGTGCAGAACGAGGCGTACCTGGGCCTGCCCATCTTCCGCTTCTACATCAAGTGCACGCGCTGCCTGGCGGAGATCACCTTCAAGGTATCGGCCAGGCCGGCGCCACGGACCCTCAGACGGCCCGGGGGTCCCCTCCCCGCGGGGAAGCCCCTGCGGCCGATCCTGGGGGGCAGACAGAGCCCCGGGGGAGGTGTTCACGGCGGCCTTGCTTGTAAACGCAGGAAGCTGCCAGGCTGGGGGTGCGCCCCTGTCGTCCCAGCCACCATGGAGGCCGAGGCAGGAGGATCACTTAGCAAGACGCTGTCTCAAAATAAAACAAAATAAAGAGCTGGGGAGTAGCTCAGTGTGAAGGCCCTGGGTTCCACCTCCTGGTGCTGCAGAAATCAAAAACACTCAAGCCCGGGCTTTCTACAGAGGGGCTGGGAGTCCCGGAAAGATGGCCCCGTCCCTGCCAAAGCCATAAGACAAAAGAAAGAGAGGGCAGGAAGGATGGGGGGCCGGGAGATGGCCCCAGGCTGCCGGATGCAGCTTCCGGTGTGCGGGCGGTGACGTCCGGCCGCCCCCCAGACAGACCCCGAGAACACGGACTACACCATGGAGCACGGCGCCACGCGGAACTTCCAGGCCGAGAAGCTCCTGGAGGAGGAGGAGAAGCGGGTGCAGAAGGAGCGGGAGGACGAGGAGCTCAACAACCCCATGAAGGTGAGCGCGGCGTGGACGCGCGCCCCGCGGAGCCCCGAGAGGGTGATGTGGAGGAATCCCTCCTCTGTGACCGGGTTGTGTCACCGCCTGTCTCGTGGCCTTGCGTGAGAAGAGGGAGTTTCTCTGCGGAGATCGGGAGGCGTGACATCAGGACGGGCGTGGTGGGTCACAGGCAGGGGTCTGTGCGTGGCCTTGATGACCGCATGCGCGGGTCAGCAGCCAGCAAGGGAAAAATGGCTGTGGCAGTGCAGAGGTTCACGCCTTCATCACAGCACTCGGGAGGCTGAGGCAGGAGGATTGCAGATCGAACCCCTGCCTAGGCAGCAGAGCCAGGCCCTGTCTCAAAAACAGAAAAAGTGGGGGCACAGCTCGGGCGAGCAGTCACCTAGGGTCACGTGGGGAGCCCTGGGTTCCATTGCCAGACACACACACACACACACACCCGGGGGTCCACTGGGCAGCTGCCTCGCCTCGGGCAGTCGTGTCCCCTCCCCTGGCCGCGGTGGCTCCAGTCCCTGCCCGCCCGGCCCGCAGGTGCTGGAGAACCGCACGAAGGACTCGAAGCTGGAGATGGAGGTGCTGGAGAACCTGCAGGAGCTGAAGGACCTGAACCAGCGGCAGGCGCACGTGGACTTCGAGGCCATGCTGCGGCAGCACCGGCTGTCGGAGGAGGAGCTGCGGCAGCGGCAGCAGGAGGAGGACGAGCGGGAGACCGCGTGAGTCTGCACGGCCCGCCCTGCCGCTCCGTCCCTGAGTCCTCTGCCCCGTCTCCTTCCAGCTCTGCCCGCTCTGCACCCGTCTCCCTCTCTCCCTTGGGGTGTCTGTGTCAGAGTCCCCAGGTGTCCCACAACTCAGCACGGGGCTGCCTGTGCTTGTGGCTGGTTTGGAGTTTTGAGTTAATTTTGCAGTGCTGGAAATTGAGCCCAGGATGTCTGACCTGAGCTATACTGTCAACCTTTTACTATTATTTATTTCAAGAGGGTTTTGCTAAGTTGTCTGGGCTGAGCTCAAATGTGCAATCCTCCTGCCTCAGCCTCCCAGCGAGCTGGGATGACAGGTGTGCGTCACCGCACCTGGCTTCCTGTTGTTTTGGGGGAGCTGGGCGTGGAACTGGGTGCCTCAGCCTTGTAGAGCGACAGGGTAGAGAGCAGAGTGGGGAAGGCGGGAAGGCAGCGGAGCCAGGCAGCCGGGCAGGGCTTCCGGGCCCCACGCCCGGGTCCTCAGACCCCACATGGCTTCTCCCCCGTCCCCAGCACACAGCGGGTGCTCAGTGGGCACCTGGGGGCGACGGGTCGGTGTCACTGTGACTGCGATGACGGCGGCCTGCACTTCCGAGGCCCCTCCGTGCTGGGCCGGGCTCTGACGTCACCTCTCTCCCAAGGCTGGAGGTGGACATGGCACCAGGGTTGGGGGGCAGAGGTCACACTGCCCGAGACACCCAGAGTCACCCGGACAGGGCGGGAACCCAGACAGGCTGCCCCAGCACCCCTAACCCCTCCGCGGCCCACAGGGATGTTCAGTTCAGTTTACTTTATTATTTTTTATTGTTGTTGAGGCAGCGTCTCACCGTGTAGCTCAGGATAGCTTTGAACTCACTACATAGCCCAAGCTGGCCTTGAGCTCAGCGACCGTCCTGCCTCAACCTCCTGAGTGCAGGGATGACCAGAGCGTGCTACCGTGCCTGCCTAGGGTTCTTAACTTTTTTTTTTTTTTTTTTTTTGCGGCACCGGGGATTGAACTCACAACCTCGCACCTGCCAGGGCAGGCGCTTAAGGTGCTGAGCCAAACTCCCAGCCCTAGTTTTTTGAGGCAGGGTCACATTATGTAGCTCAGGCCGCTCTTGGGCTCACGTTGTAGCCCAAGCCGGCCTCGAACTCACAACGCTCCTCCTACCTCAGCCTCCCGAGTGCTGGGATTAAAGGTGTGCGCCACCACGCCTGGCTTCTAGGGTTGTTAACTTTAAAACATCTAAGCAGGCCTGTCATCCCAGCCCTCCGGGAGGCTGAGGCGGGAGGATCGCAAGTTCAAGCCCAGCCTGAGCAATTTAGTGACTTAGTGTGAGCCTGTCTCAAAATTTAAAAATGGGTTGGGGATGGAGCTCAGCGCAAAGGCCCTGGGTTCAGTCCCCAGTACTGTGAGATTCTCAGTCAAAGGCGTTTGCTTCCTACCCTGCTGCCCGAGGGCAGGGCAGGTGGCTGCGCAGTGTGTCCCCAGCCCCGCGCTCCGTCCCACAGGGCGCTGCTGGAGGAGGCCCAGAGGCGAAGGCTCCTGGAGGACTCGGACTCGGAGGACGAGGCTGCGCGGGCCCCGCCGGCCCTGCGGCCCCAGCCCACCACCATCCTGCATGAGGTCAGCCAGCCCGGACGGGAGGCAGGGAGGTGGGGCTGGGGCTGTTCCTCACGGGGCCCAGGGCTCTGTGCCTGGGTGGGGTGTGGAGGACAGCAGTCAGGTGTCAGCAAACCCTTGGGGACTGTCACTTCCCAGCTGGGGGAAGCTGCTGTGGAAGGGGACATATGTCACCGGCTAGTGTGGTCCTTGGGATAATGATAATAAAAATTAAAACTAGAGCCGGCACGTTGCATGGGCCTATAACCCCAGCGCTCAGGAGACTGAGGCAAGAGGATCGCCGCAAGTTCAAGGCCGGCCTGGGCTACATAGTGAGCTCAAGGCCAGGCTGAACTGCATAGTGAAACTCCTTCTCAAAAAGACAAAATAATAATTAAAAAACCACACCGTTTTTGTTTTGTTTAGTTTTTCGAGACAGGGTTTCACTATGTAGCGCAGGCTGGCCTTGAACTCACAGCGATCCTCCTGCCTCAGCCTCCTGAGTGCTGGGACTTCAGGCGTACATGAGCAGATTATGCTTTTGCAAGGGACAAGCTAGAGGCCCAGGAGTTTGTTCTTGGTCCCTACAGTGGTGTCACACTGCAGTCCCGCGTGACAGCGCAGAGCCTGGGGCAGCTCCTCTCCAGTCTTCCGGGGATTCCAGCTCCTTCCGTGCCCCGCAGAGTCAGCCCTGCCCCACGGGCTGGGGCACTGGGGAGGTGGTGGGTTCCTCTCGCACCCCATCAGCAGAAACAGGCCCACGAGTCTGCGTTCCGCTGCAGGGGAGGCCGGGAGAGGCTGTGTCTGGCTGACTGGCCCCGGACCTGATGGGAAGAAAGGAGGACAGAGAGATTTTGACCAGTGCCCAGGTCCAGGTCCTAAGTGACAATGGTGCTTTCAATTGAATAGAAAGTTAGTTTTCTCTTAAATCACAGTTAGGTAGTGATTGGACAGGAAACGGGCCCTGCTGCGACCTCCTCCTGCCACTATCTTCCCAGGAGTTTCAATACATTCCGCATCCCTGTCCTGCAGAGGGGCAGGGGCAGGGAGAAAGTTCCTGGGGCAGGGTTGCCCAGAGAGCATCCTGCTCACATCCCATTGGTCAGCATGTGACCACCTGACCATGGCCTGCCACAAAGGAGGCTGGGAAGTGTAGTCTTTATTGGCAACAGCCTCCTTCGGGGGAATCCATCCAGGTCAGGAAACAGAATGGATGTGAGGTCTTGTATTTTCACCTATTAATGTTTTGATGTGGAACTGAGGCTTTAAAAAGAAAAAAGGCGTTTTCTTTGAGGCTCTATCTCCTGATAGAGCACTCTCACTGACTTACTTACACCATCCCCAGAATTCATCAGCTGCTCTCTCCCTCTCTCCCTCTCCTTCTCTCTCCCTAACTCTGTCTGTCTCTCTTCCCCTGTGACGCTGGGCCTCTCTCCCGCGAGGCCGGCACTCACCACCCAGCCCCATCCACGGCCCTGTTCACATCTTATTTTGACGCAGGCACTTGCTAAGTTACCCAAGCTTTCTCAAATTCAGGCTCCTCCTGCCTCAGCTTCCTGAGTGTCTGCCAGGTGTGTGCCCTGAACCTGAGGTCTTTATCTGGGGTGAGTTCCCAGGGGCGGAACCGAGCAAGTGCTCAGCACTGAGCTACATGGCCAGCACTTCTATTTTTGAGGGTTTTTTTTTGTTTGTTTTGTTTTTGGTACCTGGTATCAAACTCACAACCTCGCCCCTGCCAGGCAGGCGCTTAGACCACTGAGCTAAATCCCCGGCCTTATTTTTTGAGACAGGGTCTCACTATGCAGTTCAGGCTGGCCTTGAACTCACTTTGTAGCCCAGGTTGGTCTCGGACTCACAAGGATCCTCCTGCCTCAGCCTCTCGAGCAGCGCTTCTATTTTTGAATTGTTTTCTAAGTGGAGCAAGAGATTAAGCTGCTTTAGCGGAGTCACTCCCCAGCCTCCCGCCTGGCCCTGACTGTGGCAAACCCTGGTTCGCTGTGTGCACAGCACCCCTCTCAAGGCTGGTCACAGCTGGGCCGCCACTTCTGTGGGAAGCCCTGAGTGCCTCTCTTCACACCTGCAGTTCCTTGGTTTCGTTTCGTAATGGCACCCACACACAGCAGAGCCAGGTTCGGGAACCAGCACGGGGCCCCGGCCACTCAGCGGCAGCAGGAACCCGTGACAGTGTGTGTAGAAGAACGGTAGAGCCCGACACGGTGGTGCACACCCTCGTCCTGGCTCTTCAGGAAGCTGAGGCAGGAGGATCTCAAAACCAAAGAAACAGAGTTTATTTCTGTACCATTTTCTGGATAAAAAGGTTGCAGCCAGGGCTGGGGGCACCGCTCAGCAGAAGCTACTTTCCTAGCTAGGATACAGGAAACCTGGTGTCCTATCGCCAGCCCTCCAGAAAAATAAAAAGCATTTGCCATGATTGCTGCCCCTCCCCACCCCACTGTTATTTTATTTTGAGACAAAGTCTCAGCTGTTGCCTTAAACTGAAGATTCTCCTGCCTCAGCCTCTGCAGCAGCTGGCCTTGCAGGCACGTGCCACCCACGCAGGGCTCTCAGTCACCTCTTTAATGGTGCCTTTTCACGACACCTTATCAGAAGCGCCATCTGCTGTGGTCTCACCGCCTGAGTTTCACAGAGGACGGGATCCGCCAGTTCAGTATGAGGGATGAGTAGGAGTTCGCCGGGTGAATGCGAGGAAAGGGGATGTTCCCGGAGCAGGGGATGGCGGGGTCACGAAATGCACGCGAGAAGTCACAGTGGGGCCTGGGACGTCCGAGTGCGGTGCGTAGGACGGGAGGTGTGCGAGGCTCAGCGTGCCAAGCCTGGGGCGGTGGGGAGCCACAGAGGAATTTAGGGGAGGGGAGGGACTTTGCACCAGCCCGTGTCCCTGTTGCCCTACAGGCCCCGAAGGCCAAGAGGAAGGCGGAGGGCGTGGGCAGCAGGTCGCAGCTGTCCGGCTTGGTGGTGGTGAAGAAGCCAAAGGCCGGAGCCCAGGGCGCGGGCGGCCAGCAGGGCCGGGGTCCTCCCGCCGCAGGTCAGTTCCCCGCGGGGGCTGCGTGCAATGCCACCTGCGGCTGCTAGGTGGCGGCAGCGTTCCTGGCTTTCTAGCGCTTCCCGAGTGGCAGGTGGGGTGGGGAGGTGACCCCCAGGCAGTCCTGCGGGGAGGGAAGAGAGAAGGACCCTCCTCCTCTGGTTTTTTTTTTTTTTTTTTTTTTTTTGCGGCACCAGGGATTGAACTCAACCTCATGCCTGCCAGACAGGCACTTAAGCCACTGAACCAAACTCCCGGCCCATCCTCTTGCTCTTTTTTTCTATCTTTTTCTTCGTGGTACAGGAAGTGGAACCCAGGGTCCCGCACTGAGCCACGTTCTCAGCTGTTTTCAGTCTTTGTGTTTTTGAGACAGGGTCTCCCTCTGCTGTTCAGGCTGGCCTTGAACTCACTATGTGGCCTGTAGCCTAGGCTGGTTTTGAACTCGCAGCGATCTTCCTGCCTCAGCCTCCTGAGTGCTGGGATTACAGGCGTGCGCCACCACGCCCAGCCCCTTTTTATTTTTGAGACAAAGTGCTCCTGCCTCAGCCGCCCATTGTGCTGGGATTACAGGTGTAAACCACCATTTTTTTTTTCTCTTTTGATTATAAAAGGAACAAGAATTTAAAAACACTAAATAAACCTGCAACACTGCCTCCCCATCTCCCAGTGTCAAGGAATTCTGAGTCCCCACAGCCCAGGCTGTGTCTCAGTGTCCATCTCGGGACCCTGTACCTGGTCTGCTGTCAGTGACCCCCACCCCAGAATCTGGACAGTTGGGGCAGGTTGGCCCTTTGGTTGGAGAGACCAGGGTTCGGACTGAGCAGGGGACCTGCCCGCCAGGTGGGGTGCCTGCGGGGCAGTTCCATACTGGGGTGGCCATGTCAGAGGACGTGTAAGCGGGGTATGGTGGTGCACACCTGCAATTCCAGCGCTCTGGGAGGCTGAGGCAGGAGGGTCACAAGTTCAAGCCCAGCCTGGACGACTTAGCGACTTGGTGAGACCTGTCTCAGTAAAAAGCGCTGGGATGCGTAGCTCCGTGCAGAAGCCCTTGAAAAGGGTGCATGGCCTTTCTTTGTGGTCCTGGGAGGGGAAGGCACTGCCCGTGCCCACAGCAGGACCTGGCAGGGACCTTCCAGACAGGCAGCCCCACTCCGTCACCCCAGGCCCGGCCCACGCGCAGAGGTGGCTGTCCCCGTCCCCCAGCCGTCCTCCTCCACCTTCCCCTCCCCCCACAGGAGCCCCGGGGAGCAGACGGGCCGCCGAGCCCTCCCCACAGCCGCCTGGCGCCTCCTCCCTGAGCCAGCTGGGAGCCTACGGGGACAGCGAGGACAGCGACGACAACAGCGTCTGACCCGCCACCCTGCCCCCGCCACGGGGGTCGCTGGGCTGCCGGCCGGCGGGTGGAGGCCTCGACGCCTCCTACGACCACCATGGACTCCGGGTCCCTCCTGTTCCCGGCTCCTCCTGCCGCTCCTGTCCTGGGCAATGCCGCCCTGCTCTGTCCCCAGGTCCCGTCTGTCCCTTCTGCCCACAGAACCGCCGGAACCAATAAAAGGCGCGGTCCGGGGCTGGTACCCTGCGAAGTTCAGGGGCCAGCGAGGCCGCTGTGTGCAGGACCCTGCATGAGGACCCGTGTGGCACCAGCGAGGGCCTGGGTCGGGGCCACAGCGCAGCCACCGAGTTCGCCTGCCCCCGACACCGCGACGGAGTGGCCGGGGTCCCTGGCTCCCAGCTGTGCAGGCCCGGGCGTCCTGGTGGAGGGCGGGCAGGGCCAGGCCCTCCGCGCTGCGCTCCATCCTAGCCCTTAGTGTGCGCTGAGACTCAGCCTTACCAAGAGCCCAGGCTGGGCTTGACCTTGTGGTCCTCCTGCCTCAGCCTCCCAGAGTGCTGGGGTGACAGGCATGCGGCACTGCACCCAACTGTGTATCGTTGTGTTTAACTTTTGTTTCCCCAGGGAGGCTTTGCCCTCTCCCTCCGGGTCCTCAGAGCAGCTGTGTCCTCGGCCCCCGGGCCCCGTGGAGGGGTCCCTGGCGGGGAGTGGTAAAGGGCCAGGCTGGTGTGTGTGGTTTGTCCCCCGGCTCCCCGGGCCCTCTGGCATCCTCCGCCCCTCCTGCCCTGCCCTTCCCTTCCCCAGCGCCCGCGGGGCCGGATAAAGGAGCCGTCACCCCATCTCCCAGGGCTGTCGGGCTGTACCCAGAGTCTCCTCAGTCAGTTCCCCTGGGGCCTCAGGCCACCGGGCACGTCTCAGGGCTGGCAGCGGGGACACTGGAGCCACTTGGCCCCCCGGGCTCGCAAGGGGAGGATGTACCTGCCTCGTGCCCGGCACAGCGCCAGGCTGTCCCTGCCACCGCCTCGCCAGCTGTCACCACCCCCCGCCCAGGGCCAGTGCTGAGCAGGGAGCCCTGGCATGAGCCTGCGTGGGGCTTGGCACAGCCTTTCACCCCCTGCCCGTCAGATGGGGCCCAGGAGGTGGCCGCAGCCTCCCCCAGCCAGAGCCCCGGAAGTCAGGCCTGGTCTCTCCTTCCGCATGAGCCCCAGGTTCCCCCATCAGACCGGGGCCCCTGAGCAGTGGCTGATTCTCCATGGGACTGGGGGCCTCTAACGTCAGTTAGGACTCACAGTTAGGAATTGAGAAAAGCAGGACGGGCTGGGGGCGGGGGGTCGCACACACCTGTCATGCCAGTCACTTGGGAGGCCGAGTCAGGAGGACCCCAAGTTTCAGCTCAGCCTGGGCACCTCAGAGATACCCTGTCTCTAGTGAAAAGGGCTGGGGTGTAGCTCAGTGATGAGCAGCTGTCTGGCAGAGGTTCACCCACAGTGCTGCGAAAAGGAAGAGGTCGACTGTGTCCAGGAGCTCCCGAGGCAGCGCCAGCCACACCGCCCATCAGGCTGGGACTGTTCATTTTGTTTTTTGAGTCAGGGTCTCACTATGGATCTCAGGCTGGCCTTGAATTCATAGCGATCCTCCTGCCTCAGCCTCCTGAGTACTGCCCTCAATTAGGAGATTTTAAGCCCCTCCAGGGATCGCTTCATTTCTCCCTACCTGGTTCCACAGCTCCCGTGTCCCCTCCGGATTTGGGACCCTGGGGTTCTTGAGACAGGGTGCAGGGGGCCAGGAAGGAGAAAGGGCATAGCCCCCAGCCAAGGAGCGCCGTCTGGGCACCTGCTGTGGGCCACACACCCGAGCTTAGACCTTGATGCTGTCCTCAGAGACACAGACAGAGGTCACAGCGCAGGCTCCATGGACAGGAAACACCCAGGACAGGCGACTCCAGAGACAGGAAGTGGCCTTGGGGTGCAGGCTGGGGGTGGGGGACAGGTGGCTGCTAATTGGATGCGGGGTTTCTTTTGGAGCTGACAGAAACATGGTGGAACCGGGTCGTGGTGGTGATTACTCAGCCTTGTGAATATATTAGAAACTGCGTAATGGTTCTCTGTGTAGTTGGCACGTGTGTGGTGCTGGGGTGTGTCAGGAAAGCCCTCCCCCCAACCCCACCCCCAGCACTCCCTATGCCGGTGTCACCGGTGTGGTGGCCTGGGTGGTGCACACCCGTCTCCGCAGCACTCAGGAGGCTGAGGCAGGAATATCGCCGAGTATTCACAGCCAGCCGGGGGTACATAGAGAATTCAGGGCAGCCTGTCTCAACAAGAACAACAACAACAACAAAAAGACCCTGGGTTCAATCCACAGTACTGGGGGAAAAGTAGGGTATGAACTCTAGGGTATAGGAATTATATTTCATAAAGCGAAACCCCCCCAAATTGAGGTGGGCAGCTATCGCTCAATAGGGCGGGTGCAGCTCCTATTCTGCTTTCTGGGGAGAACACAGCCCAGGTCACCCCAAGGTCACAAGGACTGGGATTGGAAAGGGGAGTGCTGGGGAACTGCAAGCCGGGGGTTTTCAGGACGCTGAGCCCCGCCCGGTGGTCAGATGCTGCCAGCAGGGTGAGGGGACCCCCAGCCTGACTCCTCTCTTCCCGCCCCGCCCCGCAGGGTTGGGGGAGCCCTGAAGCCCTGAGCAGACAGCTCAAAGGCGCAGGGAAGTCAAACGCCGTTTGATTCTGCCTGGGGCCCCCTAATTGCTATTCCGGCCGCAGCGTGTAATTAGAAGGCCCCTTTCAAATATTTATACCTCAGCCACCGCGTATTTATCCGACAGAGACAGCGCTAGGGTTTGATGGGATCTGTCAACAGCTCGTCCTGAGCTGGGAATTGCCTGGCGGCTGACAGAAAACAGGACAATTACCCGCCGTGCTCCCTGGTGGTCCCTGGGGACACCTCCTTGTCGCAGCTCTGGGGGTGGGGGGAGAGTGGGGACCCGGCGGGAGCAGTGGAAACGGAGCCTCCAAGGCAGCTGAGTTCAACAGGTCTGAGATGGGGACGGAGCCAGGGCAGAAGGGCGGGGGGACAGGACTGTCCAGGCCCTTTGTCTTGTGGGCTCTGGGCCTCAGTTTCCCCACCTGGAAAATGGGGCTCGTGGAGGAGGAGAAAGGGAGAACTTTGGTTTCCACGAAGGGACTCCAGCGCCTGCCACACCAAAGCCGGGCACAGAGGGGTCCCTGGGTGACTGCCGCCTCTTCCACTCAGTGCCTCTTCTTCATCTGTGCGATGAAGACCTTGTGTAATAACTCATTCCTCCTCAGGACCCTCCCTCCAGCTTCCTGGGTTCTCCTGGAAGAAGCTTTATTTGCCTTTTGTTTTAAGACAGCCTTGCTTTGTAGCGCAGGCTGGCCTCAAACTGGTGTTGATCCTCCTGCCTCAGCCTCCCAAGTGTTGGGATTATAGGTCAGTGCCCCTAAGCTTGGCCTGATTTGTCTTATGAGGAAAACCAAGGCAGACGAAGCTGTAGACCCCACCTCCAGCTCCCCTATTTTGTGTGTGTGGGGTACCTCAGAGCCCTGACTTCTGCCTGGCACTTGCTCCACCCCAAGCTGTACTTTGGGGAGAGCCAGGAGCAGGGACCTTGGGGTCCTCAACCTTTCCCAGCTCCTATCTCATTAAAGAGATGTCAGCAAGGTCCCTTTAAGGAAAAAAAAGATGATTTTGCTTTCATGTTGGCCACTGCCTCCGCCCCCCCCATCCCCAAACCTTTCAATTCCCTGACTCCAGACAGCTGTCGGGTGAAAACCAGCCAGACCTGAGCCCCTGCTCCCCACCCTGCCTCCCACCCGGAAGCCACAAAGGGACAGATGCGAGCCCACCAGGCGGGCACAGATAGCATCGCCCCTGCGCGGCCAGCTGCCCCTCCCCTCCCCCACCGCGGCGAGTCCCCGGGGAGGAAGGGGCGCCCCCGGGGGAGGGGGAGCCACTGCCGAGGCCCCGCGCCACCCCCTGCCGGGCCTTGCCGGTGACCTCTCCTGGCCTGGTCCTCGACCCTCGGACTCTGGCTGCGTTTCAATCCCCCATCGCGGTCACCTGGGCAGGGTCACCCTTCTCGCGGTCAGACCCGTACCCCCATTTCTG
This sequence comes from Dasyprocta punctata, assembly GCA_004363535.1. Taxonomy (NCBI): domain Eukaryota; kingdom Metazoa; phylum Chordata; class Mammalia; order Rodentia; family Dasyproctidae; genus Dasyprocta; species Dasyprocta punctata. Next base: position 25,040 of record RJWM01027426.1, read on the forward strand.
CGTCTACTTCCACCTCTCCTCCGCACCACCCCTCGTGTCCCCTGCGCCCCTGGCGTCCCCGGGAGGTGCCGGACCCGGTCCATGCCCACCTCCCGCGCTCCGCCTCCTTCCGCCCAATCTGGGTCCTGGGGTCCGGGTCCAGCTGTCGCCGCCTCGGCCCGGGAGACTCACTCGCCCTGCTCCCCGCTCCCCGCCCTTCCGGAGCAGCTGAAGGTCTCCGTCACCTCCGAGGGGGCGCAGGGGAGGGCAGGGGGCGGGGAAGCCTTGACGCTGCGGCTGGGACGCGGCCGGGCTGGCGGGGACTGGGCCACCCGCCCGCGCGCCCCCTCCTCAAAGTGCCCCCTCCCGGCCGCGCGCGCCGGCAAAGTCCCCCGAAAGCTGAGCGCGGATTGCAGGGGATTTTATTTCCCTTTGTGCGGGTGGCTGGGGCCTGATCGAGCCAGCTGACCGAGGGGACCTTGGGATGAGGGCGCCCCCCACCCCCCCAGGGCACGGAGGAGGGCAACAAAGGATGCGCCCGGCCCGGGTCCGGGTCCCCAACGCGCAACTTTGCGCGCGCCCCGGGGGAACCGGCGAGCGACACTGAGAACCCAGGCGTCCCGGGCTGCCTGGGGGCGGGGGCTGGGGACGGCGACCTCGGACCCCAGCCAGGGACCCCCTGAGCTTCCCGGAGGCGGCGGGAGGCCCAGCCGCACACCCCGATCGCGCAGCCCGCGAAAAGTCCGCGCGCTTCCGCGGATGCCCCGCGCCCTGGTCGGACCACAGTGCGCTCGGCGTTCAAGGCCCCGCGGGGCACCGCTGTCCCCCGAGGTTCTTCCGGAGCCGGGCTAAGGTGGGCTTCTCCCTCTCCCCCTTTCGCTCTAGCTTCTTTCCTCCTCTCTCCCTATCATCCTTACCAGGCTGAGCCCCCGAAGGACTCGCCAGCTCCTGCCCCTGCTCCCTTTCCCCCTCCTCCTCCTCCTCTGCCTCGTCCCCTTCCCGCCCAGCCTCCCTCCCCCAGGCCCGGACCCCATGTGGGTCCCCCTCTGACAGTACCCAGGTTTGAGGTGACCCTCGCCCAGATGGCCAAGTGGCTTCGGGACTACCTGAGCTTCGGGGGCCGGAGACCCCCTCCGCAGCCGCCCACCCCCGACTACTCGGAGAGCGACATCCTGCTGGCCTACCGCATGCAGAAGAACCTGGACTTCGAGGACCCCTACGAGGACGCCGACAGCCGCCTTGAGCTGGACCCCGCGGCGCCCCCAGACTCCAAAGGTCCCGGGGACTCCAAATACGACTCCCCCAAGCACCGGCTCATCAAGGTGGAAGCTGCAGACATGGCCCGGGCCAAGGCGCTGCTGGGCTCCCCAGGGGCGGAGGTGCGAGCCCGGGGGCGGGGAAACGGGGCGAGGTCAGGCCGGGTGGCCCAGATCGCGCGGGGCTTGCTGTCCGCGCTTCCCGCGCCTGCACCTGCTGGGGGAGTTTGGCGTCTGCCTCTTAGCGGCGATCACCCACCCGCTGCTCCCTGCTGGCTGTTGCCCTGGCTTCCTAAAACAGAGCCGAGGCAGCCGCTGCCTTCCTGGGCTTTCCCCCTCTTTCTCTTTTTTTCTTTCTTGTTAACGCCCCCACCCCCATGGAAGTGGAACCAGGGCCTTCATGCTGAGCTCCATCCCCATCTTTTTATTTATCATTATCATCATTATTATTATTTTAATTTTGAGACAAGCTCTCCCTAAGTTGCTCAGTCTGGGGTCAAATTTGAGCTCCTCCTGCCTCAGCCTCCCAGGGTGCTGGGATGACAGGTGTGCACCACTGCTCCCGGCTTCTTCCTGGACATTAAACATTCTTTCCCTTATCACTGTGCTGACTCTCATATACAGTGAGCGGAAACTGAGGCTCTGGGAGAGAGGTGACTTGCTCAAGGTCACGGACCATCTACCGCT
>RJWM01027427.1:0-26832 GCA_004363535.1 Dasyprocta punctata
CAAGAGCCCACAGTCTTGCTATTGATCTTTCTTCAAGCAAGCAGAAGATGACACAGAAAGGATCAAACAAAGTGACATTACTAGAAGCAAATTGGACCAAAATTCTTGCCAAAATGTTAAGAAAAGCTAGAAAGACTGATGATGAGATGTGTGAAGTATTCGTGTATATGACCTGAAGACATTGCCTGTTGTCTTTGTAGAATCCCTGAGGAAATTCTTGCTAACTGAAAACGAGTTGAAAATACTTTGGCTCTATGAGCAGGAAAGGAAGACCCTGGAGAACTTGTCAAATGAGGACCAGTTCATGAAGCACTTCAGTAAGCAGATCAGTAGTGTTCACATTCTGCATCATGTGTTTATGTGTGCCATCCTGAATTATCAGGCTCATGCAGAAGATGACCATCATGGCCTTCACCGGGAACTTTGCTGAAAGCATTCAGATACTGACTCCTCAACTGCGTGCAATTATAGCAGTGTCTGTCTCTAAAATTCATCCCAAAAACTCAAGAAAATTTTGGAGATCATCTTGGCTCTGGAAACTATATGAATATCAGTAAATGAGGGGTAGTTTATAGATTTAAATTTAAGAGTTTAGATCTGCTCTTAGATACAGAGTTGACAGATGAAAGCAAATGCTGCTGCACTATATATCAGATGTTGTAAAAGAAAAATATCATCAAGTATACTTACTTAATAATGAGCTTTATTATATGGAAAAAAACTGCTGTAGTTTCTCTTAAGAATGTTCTACTAGATGTCAAAGAGCTAGAGAGGGACATGGACCTGACTAAGAGGATACCATTCATGATCACAACATTCTCCTGGAGGACTTCATCCTTCATGATGCAGGGAAGTCAGAAAAGCTTCAGGATGATGCCAAGATTGCACAGGATGCCTTTGATAATCTGGTGAAGTATTTTGGAGAAAAAACCCAACACAACATCACTGTCTTCTTTCCTATATTTGTCCAGTTTCTGAAATCCTATAAGCAAGCAAGCAAGCAGAAGAAGAAAATGAACTGAGAAAAAAGTAATAACAAATTCTCATGGAGAAACTCCAAGGGCAAGAAGCTTTAATGGATCAGCAGAACCCATGATCTCCTTCCCGTGAGTCAAGGAGGCAGCAGCAAGAATTAATTGCAGAGTTAAGAAGATGACAAGGTAAAAATAACAGATATATCTATGAGGGAAAGGATGGAGTCATTGAAGATATTATAGTCTTGAAGAAGAAGAATATCACTAAATTCCCAAATGTTCACTTGAGGATCTTAGAAACCAGCCCTACCAATGAGTCAATGTGATGAGAAGTGTCAGGTGGTAATTTGATTATCAGAATTTATGTTCTGCTAATGGTGCCAAAATAACCATGTGATCCTGGCATTTGGCTGCATGAATAGAGGACGTGCATGAATGAAACTGCCCACATTATCTTTATGTACTACCATCTACCTGCAACCTTGAACACAGGTAAAGTATTTGAAAGGGCTCAGATCTAGTAAACACATAGGAATTTTAAAATGATAGAGTCTCCTTTCAACCCTTGTTAATAAATGCCTAAAAATGAAAGTACCTGCTCATATTATTCAAAGCAATAGATTTTGATTGTAGGCCTGGGACTTGCCCAGGCTTGACTGGCACACCAGAAGCTCTGAACTCCTTGCAACCAGACTCCGGATCCGGGTGGTGCCACACTCTGGGGTACACTCTGCCTAGCTCCCTGGGATCAGGAGGCCTTGGCCTCTACCCAGTAAGGTGGAGGCTCTGCCCGCACGCTCTGGGAGGCTGCCCTAACTTGCTGCATACAAGATCCAGCTCTACCGAATCCCACAACTCAGTGCAACCCACCAGGAGAACACCCAGTCAGCCTTGCAGGACACAGAGCCACAAAAGTTCTAGAAGAAAATGACAAAACAAAAGACCACGCAGCAGTCTCAGTCCCCCAGCCCACTGAGAACAAACCCAAGAGACACTGAAATGGAAGGCACTGGGAGTCACACAACTGAACTTTCTGAAATGGTAGAAAACGCAGTAAAGAAACAGCTCAATGAAGCTATAGAGAAATTCAAATCACAAATATTCTCTCTGCTAAACTATGAAATGAGAATCATTATTAAAGAAATGTTGTGTGTATCTAAAGGAGAGCAAGATAAAAAAAACTAGAAGAATTTAAGAAAATGATCAAAACTTTGAATGAACAATATAAGACACAAACAGAATGCATGAAACAGATGCAAAGGGAAATGCAGGAAATGAAAAATTCCATGCAAAGTTTGAAAAACCGCTTGAATGAAGCTAAAAATAGAATCTCAGATCTTGAAGACAGCATGGGAGATCATGGCCATGAAAGAAAATACCACTTAAAAATAGTAAGGAAGCAAGAAACAACAATTCGACAGCTGCAAGATGATGCCAAGAGAAATAACATAAGATTAATAGGCATAAATGAAAAAGTAGGCATCAATACTAACGACCTGTGAAGACTATTCACAGAAATAATAGCAGAAAACTTTCCAAACATGGGAAGAGAATCTGAAATACAGGTAACTGAGGCATACAGAACCCCAATTAACCATAACCAAAATAAAGCTTCACCCAGACATATAATAATTAGAGTATCAGAAACACAGCACAAGAACAAAATACTAAACGCTATCAGAGAAAAGAAACACATCACCTATGAAGGAAAGCTTGGCATGAAGTATTTCAAATCCTGAAAGAAAACAACTTTCAACCCAGATTGATGTACCCTGAAAAATTATCCTTAAAAATTGATGGAGAAATAAGACATTTTCATGACAAAGAACAACTGAAGAAATTTATGGCCACCAAACCAACACTACAAAGAGTACTAAAAGACACTCTAGAAAGAGACAAAGATAGCCACAATCTTAAGAACAACAGCAAAAGGAAACTACTAAGCAGGGCAAATAATTTAACAGAAAATGTAGAAAACCGACAACAGAAAGATATCATGACAGGGATGAGTCGGTACATATCAGTTATATCAATCAATGTAAATTGTCTCAACTCACCAAGAAAAAGAAACAGACTAGCAGAGTGGGTTAAGAAACAAAACCCAACAATATGCTGTGTACAAGAAACACATTTCACTCAAAAGGAAACTCACAGACTAAAAATCAAAGGCTGGAAAACAATACTCCATGCAACAGGAACCGAGAAAAAAGCAGGGGTAGCTATTATGTTTGCAGACAATGCAAACTTCAAACCAAAAATGAACAAAAGAGACAAAGAAGGTCACTACATACTTGATAGGGGAAAACTTCAAGAGGAAGAGATTACAATGATAAATATTATGCACTGAATATGGGAGCACCCAACTACGTAAGACAATTCTTAAAAGACATGAAAAACTAAATAAAAAATTGTACAGTTATAATAGGGGGCGTTAACACCCCACTGTCACAGAGAGACAGATCAAACAAAAAATCAGCAAAGAAATAACAGACCTGAATCAAACTTGTGTAAAAATGGATATAGTAGATGCGTACCGAGTATTCCACCCATCAACATCAGAATACACATTCTTCTCAGCTGCACATGGGTCATTCTCTAAAATAGATCATATAATGGTCCACAAAACATGCTTAAGTAAATGCAAATGAGCTGAAATAATTCCATGCATATTATCTGACCATAGCACAGTAAAATTGGAAATGAATAACAAAAACCCCCATAAGAACTGCATAAACACAAGGAAATTAAATATTACTTTCCTAAATAACCAATGGGTCACAGAACAAGTTAAAGAAGAAATTAAACAATATCTAAAATTGAATGAAAATGCAAATACAAATTACCAGAACCTGTGGGATACAATGAAAGCAGTCCTCAGAGGGAAATTTATAGCACTAAACTCTCAAATCAGAAAAATGGAAAGAACACACATAAATAACCTAATACTGCACCTCAAACTTCTAGAAAAAGAAGAGCAAGTCAAGTCCAAAGCCCAAAGAAGGGAGGAAATTATTAAGATTAGAGCAGAAATCAATGCAGTTGAAACTAAGAAAACAATACGAAGAGTTAATGAATTGAAGAGTTGGCTCTTTGAAAGAGTAAATAAAATCGATAAACATCTAGCCAACCTTATCAAGAAGAGGAAAGAAAAAACTCAGATTCATACAATAAGAAATGAAAAGGGTGAAATCACTACAGCCTCTGGAAATACAGAAGATCATCAACACCTACTTAGAAAACCTTTACTCACACAGATTCGATAACACAGAAAAGAATGGACAAATTCCTAGAAACCTATGAATTACCAAAGCTGAATCAAGAAGATGTAAAGCTGCTCAGTAACTCAATTTCAGCTAATGAAATTGAAAATGTAATTAGGACCCTACCAACAAAGAAAAGCCCAGGCCCTGATGGATTCACTGCTGAATTCTACAAGAAATTTAGGGAAGACTTAATGCCAACATTCCTCAAACTCTTCAATGAAATCAAAAGGGAAGCAAGTCTCCCTAACTCATTCCTGGAAAGAAGTATTACCCTAATACCAAAACCAGAGAAAGACTCAACCAAAAAAGAAAATTACAGGCCTATCTCCGTAATGAACATAGATGCAAAAATCCTCAATAAAATACTGGCAAATACAATACAGCAAGTTATCAGAAAGATTATACACCATGATCAAGTGGGATTCATCCCAGGAATTCAGGGATGGTTCAACATACAGAAATCAACACATGTAATATACCATATCAACAGGGCCCAGGACAAGAACCACATGATCATCTCAATAGATGCAGAAAAAGTTTTGACAAAATCCAACACCCATTCATGATAAAACCCTAAAGAAAATCGGAATAGATGGTCTCTATCTCAACCTGATAAAAGCCACATATCATAAACCAACAGCCAACATCTTACTAAATGGACAAAAATTGAAAACTTTCAACCTAAAATCAGGAACAAGACAAGGATGTCCATTATCACCACTCCTATTCAATATAGTTCTGGAAATATTAGCCAGCACAATTAGACAAGAGAAAGAAATAAAGGGAATAAGGATAGGAAAGGAAGAAGTGAAATTATCATTATTTGTAAACAATATGATACTATACATAGAAGACCCCAAGAAATCCATTAGAAGATTTCTAGAAGCAATCACCAAATTCAGTAATGTACCTGGATACAAGGCGAACACTCAAAAATCAATAGCATTCCTGTACACAAACAACAAAGTCACAGAGAAAGAAACAAGGGAAAACACACCCTTCACTATAACATTCAAAAAAATGAAATACTTAGGAATCAATCTAACAAAGGAAGTAAAAGATCTATACAGTGAAAATTACATTACTCTAAAGAAGGAAATAGAAGAAGATTTCAGAAAATGGAAAGATATTCCCTGTTCATGGGTAGGAAGAACAAACATTGTGAAAATGGCCAGTCTCCCAAAATTATTATACAGATTTAATGCAATCCCAATCAAAATACCACTTGCCTACCTCACAGAGCTCGAGAAAGCATTCCTGAAATTCATCTGGAACCAGAAAAGACCTAGAATAGCAAAGGCAATTCTGGGCAGCAAAGGGAAGGCAGGAGACATTGCAATCCCCAACTTGAAACTATACTACAAAGCTACTGTGATAAAATCTGCATGGTACTGGAATCAAAACAGACCTGAAGATCAATGGAATAGATTAGAAGATACAGACACAACTACAAACACACTTAGCCACCTCATCTTTGACAAAGGGGCCAAACATGTACATTGGAAGTAAGATAGCCTCTTTAACAAATGGTGCTGGAAAAACTGGCTTTCTATATTCCGTAAACTAAAACTAGATCCATGCCTATCACCATGCACTAAAATAAAGTCAAAATGGATCAAAGATCTGAATATTAAAACAGAGACACTAAACTTAGTAGAAGAAAGAGTAGGTAAAAATCTTGATGACATAAGAGTAGGCAGAGAGTTCATGAACAAAAATCAAATTGCACGGGAAACACTTTCCAGAATGAACAACTGGGATCTCATCTTACTCAAAAGTTTTTGCAAGTCATAGGAAATCTCCAACTGTGAAAAGAAAGCCCACGAATTGGGAAAATATCTTAGCCAATTGTCCATCAGACAAAGGACTTCTATCTAAAACATATAAAGAATTAAAAGAAATCAGGCCCCTAAAATTCAAGGACCCAATTCAGAAATGGCATCTGAGATGAATACACACTTCTCAGAGAAAGAAATACAAATGGCAAATAAATATATGAAAAAATGTTCAACATCAATGGTCATTTGGGAAATGCAAATTAAAACAATGCTGAGATTCCGTCTCACTCCAGAAAGAATGGCCAAGATTAAAAAATCAAGCAACAACAAATGATGGAGGGCCTGTGGGGGAAAAGGAACTCTTCTCCACCGTTGGTGAGAGTGTAGACTGGTGCAACCACTGTGGAAGTCAGTGTGGAGATTCCTCAAGAAGCTAGGATTAGAGATCCCATTCAACACAGATATCCCACTTCTGGGCATTTTCCCAGAAGAATTGAAAACATCATACCACAGTGGTATCTGTGCACCCATGTTTATAGCAACCCAATTTGTAATAGCCAGATCTTGGAAACAACCCAAGTGCCCATCAATCAAAGAATGGATAAAAAGATGTGGTATTTTTCTACAATGGAGTACTACTCAGCTATTAAGGAAGATTGCATTGAGACTTTTATAAGTAAATGGTCACGACTTGAGACCATACTCATAAGTGAGATAAATCAAACCCACATGTGTAAACACCGTATTGTCTCCCTAGTGTAAGAAACTGAAAAAGTGTATATGATCCAAAATCTATAATAAATACTATGTAAGGGTAAAAAACAGCTCAAAGAGCAAAAGTAATTGGGAAGGGAAAAGGGGGAAAGAGGGAAGGGAAAAGGAAAAGATATAAATCTATATATATGTATATGTAAGATAACTAAAATGAACACACTGCTGAATGTATTCGTTATTGAGAAAACAATTAATACTCATATGATTAGATTAATTTTACATGTCTATATCTGTTAATGTAAACAACCATTTTAAAGATAACAATACGCAACATTGCAATCACTGTCAAATTTCTATCATCCTGTTTTGTAAACCTGCAATGTCACTGTTGTGCATTTACTCTAGTTGCTTGTCTCTTTTGCTTTTTGTCTTTGTTATATGTCTTTTTTTCGCTTAAATAAATAAAAAAAGCAATAGATTTTTATTTCATTAGGTGTCTTTTTATACCATTATATTATTCAGTTATTTAACCAAAATGTAAATTTCATATTAAATTCATTATATAGTGGAGACCCCTGCAGTAGTTTCCAATCTCCTCCCAGGAGTTACAATGTATGATGGAAAGAAAGAGCAAAAGACAAAAGAGGAGTCCCAGCAGGGATCTGGCATGACCAGTTGTTCTCAGGGAAGAAAAGACCACAACACTTACAGATATTTGATGTTTATTCACTGAGGAAAATGGTGAGGGGATGGCGGCTGGATGTGCTGGACAAAGGGTGCGGCTCGCAAAGCTCGTAACAGAGGGAACAAAGCTTTCTTGTGGAAGGGACAGGAACAGGCAGATTTAGGTTACAGTTAATGAGTAACCTGCTTTGCAGCCAATTCTGGGGAGGAATTTTCCTTTGGAGTCATGCAGGCCCTAACAGAGATATTATCTCATATTTTAGCCCTACAGTATCACAGTTTGTCTATCTGAGGTCAACCATAGCCACTAATAATAAACATAATAAACTATGTCAATCCATCATCAGCCATTTGCTTTTCTAAAAATACATACACAGCCTTGGTCAGACTCACTAATTAAATTGAAAGCAAACTTAGGGAAGTTACTTCTATATAGCCTGCACTGCTTGTAAGTAAGCATAATCACACTTGGGTCTGGGGACAGGTGATGTGGCAGTGCTTCACAGTTATGTGCCACTGTGATTATTCTATGATGGCCCACCTTGGTTTCCTAACCAGCTATAAATAACAAGGATGCATCTGCTATGGGCTTTCTTTGCTGAGATGCCTTTTAAGAAATCAATTTTGTGTTTTAGCTATATCCATCAACTTTGTATTTTAAAGGATTGGAACATAGAAGGAATAAATCACATTATAAAGTCCTTTTGCCATTAAGTCCCATGAAAGTACAAACAGAATACAAATGCAGTAGCATAAGAAAAGTCAACTCCATTTCCAGTTTATGTTCTACTAGTTCTATGGTAGAGTGAGTGCCATGCCCTATGAGAGATACTCACTAGTATGAACACAAGGAGATGATGGCATAAATGTTGAAGGCTTACTTGCATTACTGTGTTCTGAAACTAGTCAGCTTTTTAAACATGCAAATATATTTATTAATTAACACTAAAATTAACATCTCAGTAATCAGTATTAGGATTTCCAAGGACCACTATGAGTCAATCCTGAGAAGAGAAATTGGTGCCTCGTTAGTCAGGGAGAAGTTAAAAATAGTAGCTCTGTCAACCAGCATGAAAGATTGAACCTGCTAGCAGAGCAAGTTAGGGTCATAGCCTTATTCTCCTCTGACAATTGCAGGGTTTGTTTCTTCTTTTTCTCCTTATAAATTGGAAAATATCAATACATTTGGCACTCTGCATCAAAACTGAATTGTTCTTCTATATCCCGGTTGCTTATGAACAGTTACAATTAAGTTATTGAAAAGTATAAACATCAGAATGAAGTTTAAATGTATGTAATAGGACTACACAGTCAACTAAACCACTATTATTTTTCCTTCCTCTCTGGCAAGGGACTTGGTCTAGTCCAAAGTAAAAAAAAAGAGGCTGGAGAGAACCAAGTGGTACCGAGAGTCTGAGGGGACGTGCTGCCTGCCTGAAGAGAATATCTGGCAGGTTTTGTTGACTGAAAGAGGTGGCTCTCACATCCCACTCATAGCTCTTGCCTAAGACTTACAGAGGACTAGGACTATGGGGTCTCTGGTCTTCATAGTCACCGCTGCTGCAGTCAGTTCTTTCCAGTTCAGATACAACACTGGGGTCATCAATGCTCCTGAGATGATCATTACAGAGTTTATCAACAGCACCTTGTCCCAGAAGTTAGATAACCCTCCCAGCAAGGGGCTGTTCACAACCATCTAGTTCTTGTCTTTGGCGATCTTCTCAGTGGGTGGAATGCTTGGCTCCTTTTCCATTGGACTCTTTGTCAACTGCTTTGGCAGGCACAAATCCATCCTCATGGTCAATGTCCTGGTCATGGCCAGTGGTTGCCTCACGGGGCTTCTGCTGATCCTGGGCTGCTTGATCACAGGCATCTTCTGTGGGCTCTGCACATGGTCTGATCCCATGTACATTGGAGAGGTGTCTCCCACCAACCTGCAAGGCATCTTTGGCACCCTCCACCAGCTTGGCATCATCATCGGAACTCTGCTGGCTCAGATCTTTGGCCTGCAATTCATCTCAGAGACTGAAGAGTACTGGCCTCTGCTACTGGCCTTCACCATCATTCCAGCCATGTTACAAAGTGTAGTGCTTCTTTCCTGCCCTGAAAATCCTAGATTCTTGCTTATTAACAAAAAGGAGGAGGAGCATGCTACGAAGATTTTGCAGTGACTATGGGGCTCCCAGGATGTGTCCCGGGACATCCAAGAGATGAAGGACGAGAGTGTGTGGATGCGCCAGGGGAAGAAATTCACCATGCTGGAGCTCTTCAGATCCCAGAGATACCAGCAGCCTATCACCATTGCCACCATGCTGCAACTCTCCCAGCAGCTCTGGGGATCAATGCTGTGTTCAAGGATGCAGGTGTCCAGAAGTCAATCTATGCCACCATTGGAGCAGGCATGGTTAACACCATCTTCACTGTGGTTCCTGTGTTTCTGGTGGAAAGAGTGAAAGGAGGAGCCTGCACATGATCAGCCTTGGCAACATTGATATTTGTTCCACCATCATGACAATCTCTCTGATGCTGAAGGAAGCATGCAGTTTCATGAGCTACATCTGCATTGTGGCAATCTTGATCTATGTGGCCTTCTTAAGATCAGACTGGGACCCATCCCCTGGTTCATTGTGGCCAAGTACTTCAGCTAGGGACCCCAGCTGGCCACTGTGGCCATGACTGGTTGTTCTAACTGGACCTCCAACTTTTTGGTTGAACTGCTTTACCCCTTGGCTGCAGACATTTTAGGCACCTATGTTTTTATCATCTTCACCATCTTCTTTATTATCTCCCTGCTGTTCACCTTCTTGAATGTCCCAGAGACTCAAGGCAGAACTTTTGAGGACAGCACACATACTTACAAAGGGCATGTTAGTGATGCCCAGGGATCTAGAAGAGCCTGGCCCTGGAACTAAACAGCCTGCAGCCCAAGAAGGAGCCAGCCTCAGGTGACTAGGCCATCTCTGTGGACAGTGACCTTCCACCTGGGAGAGACCTCACCCGAGGAACCCAGGGCTGACAGCTTCAGTGCTGCTGCCCATGCCTGTGTTATCCTCAGCAAGGCCTAGACTCAGCCAGTGCCAGGCTTCTTGAGAGCTTCACTTCTTGGACCTTCTCCTGTGGGAGCAGCCAGGTGACCACACCTCACTTTAAGCCACACAGCCCCTCTTCTGCTCTAAGTGTCAGCTCTGCTCTGGCTCAATGGAGAGATCTATGGACTCCTCCTTGCCTCACAGCTCTTGCAGCAAAGTCCACTTGGGTTGTATTTATTTTATCTTCTGGTTTTATTACATAAATATTTATCTTTTAAGTGAAAATTTTACTAACTAGTGAAGATGTAAGGAAATGGATGTGAGAGGAGAGTGTTTAAAGAAAGGTTATATAGGCAAAGCAGGTTTGATAACAGAGTGGTTAAGGTTCAAGAAGGCATAGTATTACTGGATATCTGAGGTTGTTGCTAAGATGGGCAGTGTAATTAAAGGGGGCTGATGGATTTTGATTTCAGATGGAGTCCAGAGAAGGGAAATTGTGGAAAGCCATCTCCTCCCCTATAGTAGACTCACTTGTGTAGACCTCACACCACACACCCACAGGGGAACCCTCCTATGAGAACCAAAAATATTTGTTCAGTAGAGATTTGATGTTTCTCCACTTTAAGATATTTTATCTGTTTTTGATTTTAACTTGTAGCTTGAATGGAATTCAGAGGAGAATCCTCATGGGTAATTTCAAATTTGTAACCTCAGCTCTGGGAAAGGACTTTTCCTGACCCATCACTCTGCTGTCACTGTAGGGTCATGACTTGCTGGTTACTCTTGTACTATGTTACTCTTGTACTATGTTACTGTGACACCTGTTAGGTGCCCTTGGGACCCTGTTTAGTGCCCTTAGGAATCCTCCATTGGATACACTGGAGACAGTAGGAGTAAATGACTCTGGAGACCAGGAGTGTGTGTGCACCATCACTTTGCTTGGGTGAAAGTAGTTCACAGCCCACTTACTTTCCGTGCTGCCATTGCCTTCTTTTGGGTAGGATTTATTAAAACCTGTCCATGTGTGTAGAAGCAACACTGTCTCTGCTAGGTGACATTTGCTCCTAGAACTTCTGATTCAGACTCATCTGCTGCCCTTCTCCATAGGAAGGAGCAGGAGGAGAGCCACTTCCCTGCACCCTGAGGTCAAGGTGGGGTGGAGGGGAAGAGGAAAGAGCCTGGGGTCAGCTGGGTGACTCTAGGGGGTTGCAGGGAGAGGACGTGGTAAACTTTCAGGGGGAGAAGAAGCAAATGAAGACTTGCTTCTAATTGGAGGTATCTGTGGACTCCTCCTTGCCTCACAGCTCTTGCAGCAAAGTCCACTTGGGTTGTATTTATTTTATCTTCTGGGGCAGCAGGACTGACTGCTGTCGCAGGCCACCACATTTCCACAGTCCTCTCATCCCCCAGCCCTTTTACTTCTCTCCTTATCCTCCTCACAGGTTACTCCATCCCCCATCCCCTCCCTGGTAATGTGTGCATTTCAGACCCTTTCAGCAGATAATGGTGTTCCAGTTCTTGGTTCACCACCATTCCCACTAGTCACTGGGCATTTGGATAAACACTGTAGCTAGGGAGCAAGTCTTGGGCACAAAAGGCGACTTTCTTCAAACTGTACCTCTTCTGTCTCTGCAGTCACATGGTGGTAATGCAGGGTAGAGTTGTTCCCATTTCTAGGTGACCATGTTGTAAATATTTCCACATTGATTTTCCACTATTAATGTTACTGTGGTTCTTTGTTTTGGAATATAATTTCTAAATGTAAAAAAATTACAAAAAGAAACTGGACTGAAGCTAAATTTATACTTCTTATAGTAAACATTTTGCTTCTGGAATACTAATTGTAAAGATTTTGTGTAGTATTTAACCGCAGAATTTATTTTACATTGTGCTTACATGAACCCCTTGGTGAAGGTTCCTTTTCCTTGAATAATGAGTCGCTATATGATTTTTTTAAATGTACAGATATTTTACTATAAAATTGGTGTGATTTTTCTGGTTTTTACACTTTAATTCCTATTTAAGTCTCTGGATAATACTGTAAATATTGTTGAAGAAGGCATCCATGTATGCTGTAAAATTTGAATTTCATTTTAATTTGTACTTTTAAAAATATATATTTAACTACAAGGATAGTGTAGGGCTCAGTTACCACATCTCTCGTTAGTGTGCCTTTTTACAGGTTACTTTTAAACCATCACCTGCTGGTCTATTTCCATAAATATGTACTGTTAAAAGTATGTGCAAAGACCTTGTCTGTTGGGTTAACATTTATTTTGATGAAAATGTGTCATGGAGCCTCAAAATTTGTAAAGAGTATATTTTATTTATTAATTTTGCTACATGAGGCATGGTATAAAGATACGGTAAAATCATTTGTTCTGCATGACACATTATTTTTCATTTGTTTTTGGTATCTGGAGTTAAACTCAAGACTGTGTACTTGACAGGCAGGTGCTTGTGCTGCTGAGCTATATCTCCAGTTGCATGACACACTATTGGGTGCCAAGTAACAAGTGAGTACCATTTATATAAGAAGCCTACTTGACTCATACATTCTCCATTTTGATATTAATAACATCATTCCATACATTAGAGCAAAACACTCATGTGCCCATCACCTTATAAGGATCCCTTATCTCAACTGTGTGTCTCTCAGTACTCAGTTCCAAAAATATAAAGTTTATTTTTGATTTTTTGCTTTCTTTTTTATTTTAAAGATAGCAAAATCCAACAAAACAAAGCAGAACAAAGCCTATCAAAACAAAGCAGCAAAATTGGTACAGA
The DNA here is from genome assembly GCA_004363535.1 of Dasyprocta punctata. NCBI lineage: Eukaryota > Metazoa > Chordata > Mammalia > Rodentia > Dasyproctidae > Dasyprocta > Dasyprocta punctata. The sequence goes on from RJWM01027427.1 coordinate 13,230, forward strand.
ACTTCAAAGCAGGATACTAGGAAAACAAGAGTAGCTACCATAGTGTATTTTGTTATCTTCACAATATTGTCCATTCCATCAGGTATAGCAAAATCAAACCAAAAGCAAAACAGAATAAAACCAATCAAAACATCAAAACAGAATATTGAATAAATGAAGCAATCAGAACAAAGCAAAACAGTGAGAACAATATTGGATTTCAAAGACAAGATAGAAGGAAATCCCTCATATTTGCTATATTGCATACTGTCATCCTCCCAAGAGATGCTCAAACCACTGGCCCCAGGCTTGCAAAATCAACCAAACAATACAAGCATTTAGTTGCTTTATGTACCTTAGTTGCTATCAACTCAGCCTGTCCCCCAAACCGGTGGGTTACTTATGGGAAGAGGGTTGGTTCTCAGCCCACACAATGGTAGGCTCATGAGAGGTGCTGACTTTTCTCTTCCTGGAGCCTGTGCAGCTTGTGCAGCTTACCAGAAAGACTGGCTAGTTGGCTTCTTGTTGGGTCCTCCCAGTCTCAGCATGGCTGATTCTGGGGAGGCACTGACTTTTCTCTTCCTGGAACCCCTGCAGCTTGTGTGGCTTACCAGAAAGGCTGGCTGGTTGGCTTCTTGCTGGGTCTTCCCACTCTCAGCATGGCTGATTCTCCCAAAAATATGAAATTTAGAAGGCATACTGAACCTCATATTGGATTACCAATTTGAAATATGGATTCAGCCATGAGGAAGTCCACAGTACGTGGATGTCTACACTTGTCGTTGAGTCCCCATGCTCCTAGACACAGAAATCTCAATGTCAGTCTCCATTATTGTTTTATCATAGGTGACCTAGGTAAGGACCAAACCTTTGTTATACATCACATGTATTTATTTAATATAAATGTCTCTCATTACATCATATAAAACAACAATATTCATAATAATGACACAATGGTTACATAAAAGATGCAAAGTTCATTGCGTAGCAGTGTTTTACTCATTATCAAAAGGTCTTGTCTAGTGAGTGACTCTGCAAAGCATTAAATAATCCAAAGTGAAATTTCATGGGATATAAATAGAATGCAATATCAGCTTTGTTTGTTTTGGCATCTTTATTGGGACTTTGGTAGACATAAAATTTTTTTATTCAATGATATTTGAGGTAATGTAGTATCATGTAAAACATACTTGACAAGGACTGGACTTAATTCTATGACCCTTAAGTACTCTTTTTACTGAAGTGTTTGTCTGTAATTGTACTTTTCTCTGCCTCTTTTTGATCTTTCTCAGACTGAAGTTGCATGACTTGAATCTCTCCTCTGTGGCCTGGTCTTTCTCTCTTACCAGAGAAGAATCATTTGTCATTTGATTTTATCATGTACACAGTATATTCCCACCTTCATTATGGCCTCTATTATGAGATGGCTTGGTGTGTGTTCATCTGCCTTTGCATTGAAATATTAAAAAGTAAGGAAGTAATCTAGCTCATTTCTATTATCATTGAAAGTTTTCTAAGATTCTAGCACATGCAGTATTGTACAATAAATGCATGTGTGCTGTATCAAAGTTAATAGGAATACAAAATACTGGGGGAGAAAATGGTTTCACCTGCCAGAGCAGTGACATAATACACACTACATGGCCTATATGCAACCTTCCTTAATGTGTTTCCATCCTGAATATCCTACAATGTGAAAACAGAGGTACAGCACAAATGTCACTGTCCAAATGTACAAAGCTGTCTCCACATTCATGATGGTGTCCATCTATAAGGAGAGTATGGCACATATGCAAGAAAAAAATTCCACACAATTATGCCTAATCAGAAGTACTGTCAAGGAGTAGGTGAGGACTGTGCTTTTCTCTTAAGGCATCTGTGCCTGATTGTTTCCTCTTAAAAAATCTCAGTTTTTCCCTACTATTATGTGAGGTTGATCAAATGACAGCTATCAAATATGAAAGGATATTAGGTCATTTTTTTGATTTTAAATGTCCAAAGAACCAAACTTCTGCTTTGGTCTGAAAATGTAAATTGTGTCTCTGTTGAGACCTGTGTAAATTCTTTCTCTAGAAGACAGAGTAGGGAAAAATCTTGATGACATAGGAGTAGGCAGAGAGTTCATGAACAAAAATCAAATTGCACGGGAAACACTTCCCAGAATCAACAACTGGGATCTCATCTTACTCAAAAGTTTTTGCATGTCAAAGGAAATCTCCAACAGTGTGAAAAGAAAACTCACGAATTGGTAAAATATCTTAGCCAATTGTCCATCAGGTGAAAGACTTCTATCTAAAACATATAAAGAATTAAAAGAAATCAGGCCCCTAAAATTCAAGGACCCAATCCAGAAATGGGCATCTGAGATGAATACACACTTCTCAGAGAAAGAAATACAAATGGCAAATAAATATATGAAAAAATGTTCAACATCAATGGTCATTTGGGAAATGCAAATTAAAACAATGCTGAGATTCCATCTCACTCCAGAAAGAATGGCCAAGATTAAAAAATAAACCAACAACAAATGCTGGAGGGGCTGTGGGGAAAAAGGAATTCTTCTCCACTGTTGGTGGGAGTGTAGACTGCTGCAACCACTGTGGAAGTCAGTGTGGAGATTCCTCAAGAAGCTAGGATTAGAGATCCCATTCACCCCAGCTACCCCACTTCTGGGCATTTTCCCAGAAGAATTGAAAACATCATACCACAGTAATATCTTGTACCCATGTTTATAGCAACCCAATTTGTAATAGCCAGATCTTGGAAACAACCCAAGTGCCCATCAATCAAAGAATGGATAAAAAAGATGTGGTATTTTTATACAATGGAATACTACTCAGCTATTAAGAAAGACTGCATTGAGACTTTTATAAGTAAATGGACACGACTTAAGACCATACTGGTAAGTGAGATAATCAAACCCACACGTGTAAATACCATATTGTCTCTCTAGTGTAAGAAACTGAAAAAGTGTATATGATCCAAAATCTATAATAAATACTATGTAAGGGTATAAAACAGCTCAAAGAGCAAAAGTAATTGGGAAGGGAAAAGGGGGAAAGAGGGAAGGGAAAAGGAAAAGATATAAATCTGTATAGATGTAAGATACCTAAAACAAACATACTGCTGAATGTATTAGTTATTGAGAAAGAATAGTTAATACTCATATGATTAGATCAATTTTACATGTCTATATCTGTTAATGTAAACAACCATTTTGAAGATAACGATACGCAATATTGCAACCATTGTCAAGTTTCTATCATCTTGTTTTGTAAACCTATTATGTTACTGTTTTGCATTTACTCTAGTTGTTTGTTTGTCTCTTTTGCTTTTTGTCCTACTTATATGTGCCTTTTTTTCTCTTAAGTAAAAAAATAAAAATAAAAAAAATTCTTTATCTAGCCTAATGATTTCTCTCTCTTTTCACAGAAAGAGAAACCTAGGGAAACCAACAAGAAATAATTGTTTCAATGATTGGTGTAATCTAAGTAAATCAGGGTCCAGCTTTTATTTCTGGATTAAGGAATGGTCAGGGGGCTAAGAGGCACGTAGTGAGTACACATAATAATTTCACAATCGCTATCTTCCTCAAGTACATAGAAAACATTAAGTTTGTGGTAAATACACAACCACCAGATATTCAGGTCATGTCCTATATCAACCCTACTTATATTCCCTTTCAACTGCTTGTTATAGATTGTGTCTAGATGCCCCCTCAATGTCTCATGCAGTCATGCTGGGGCAGGGTTTTTGGAGGTGAATGAATCTAGAGTTTATGATTGTTTCATTGTCTAGTGCTGGGATTGGGGGTGTGAATGCTACACCTATCCTAGGGTGGGTAGACTGCATACAATATAAGGGAGAAAAGAGACTTGTTTTTCCCTTTTACTCTTGTTGCTTTTGCTGTCTTCCACTGCCATGAACAGTTGCCCCTCTGCCACATTACCCTGCCTTGGAGCCAGCTGATTATTGGACCAGAACCTCTACAAACTGTGAGCTAAATAAACCTTTCCCTCTTTAACTTTGGGTTTTGGGTATTTTGTCCCAGCAATGAGACAAAAGAAATCAAGACACTGTCCCTATATTAGCATCTGCACTTTTAGCTAAATGTGTGCCTTCATAGTCAAGCGGACTGTCTGTCTACTTAAGTACAGAAAGAATCATGGAAATGCAACAGTATTAATCAAAAACTACAATAAAAACTATTCATGGAAAAAATTATGGTAAACCTAGTAGGTTTTCCTCATTTAACAACTGAGTTATTGCCTTGTGTCTATTTCATTAATTGAATTGGTCACCAAAACAAGAAATGTATACAGTACATACATTTCTATATTCAGAACAAAGGAATGACCAAAAGAAACTCCAACTTGATGACTTTTCTTTTATTTATATAACTTTGACATCCAGAACTGTAATGTGCAGTATTTTTTGGTTTTTAAAAAATTTATTTTAAAAGGAATCAAACAAAACAAGAAAGCACAACAAAACAAAACAGTGAGAACAATATTGGATTTCAAGAACAAGACAGAAGGAAATCTCTCATAGTTGCTATATTGCATATTGCTGTCCTCTAAATAGATACTCAGCCTACCAACTTTAGGTCTGCAAAGTCAATCAAACATTACAAGCATTAAATTGTTTTTTTTAATTCAGTTGTTATCATCTCAGCCTGTGTACCTCCAAATCAGCCAGTTGCTTACAAGGGAAAGGTGGGTATTCTTCTTGCCTCCCAGCCCACACACTGGCTGGCTTATGGGAGGGAACCGTTTGGTTTCTTGGTTCTCTTTCTGGCTTACAACTCCTGCTGGTTCACAGGAGGGTGCAGGCTGGCTTCTTAGTTCTCCTCCCAGCCCACATGGCTGCTGCCATCTCATGGGAGGGTACAAGCTGGCTTCTTGGTTCTCCTCCTGGCCCACAACTTTTGCTGGCTCACAGGTGGGTATGGGTTGGCTTTTTGTTTTTCCTCCCAGCCACATGATTGCCACTGATTCACAGGTGGACATGGGTTGGCTTCTTGGTTCTCCTCCCAGCCCACAACTGTCCATAACTATAATGTAAAACAGAACATAAAATAACACTACTGGGTGGCGCATGCCTTTAATCCCAGCACTTGGGAGGCTGAGGTAGGCGGAGTGCTGTGAGTTCAAGGCCGGCTTGCACTACAATGTGAGCGCAAGATCGGCCTGAGCTACATAGGGTGGCCCTGCCTCAAAAAACTAGGGCTGGGAGTTTGGTTCAGTGGCTTAAGCGCCTGTCTGTCAGGCATGAGGTTGTGAGTTCGATCTCTGGTGCCGAAAAAAAAATAACACTACTGTACTGTACAGTACTATCAGCCAAAATTACCATATTTCATAAATGATACATTGTACAAAAAATACATTGAGGGTCTACAAAGAAGGTATACAGAACTGTATTTTTTAAAAAGAGTCATAAGTCCAAGTGGTAGGTCATAAATTTGAATGGCATGCCACAGTCATATGTCTGAATTGTTATTAAATGGCTATATCATTAAAGAAGAAATATCTGTGGTGGACACTAAAGTTGGTACACGTCTGAAGAGAAATAAGTTACTTATGTAGTCTCCAGGATGTTCCCAATGATACTTATTAATTTCAAAGGATAAAATACAACCCGCCCTTCTTGTGAACCAGTGGAAGTCATGGGCCAGGAAGAGAACCAAGAAATCAACCCACCCTTCCTGTGAGCCAGCCAGTGTGTGGGCTGAGAGACAAGAACAGCTGCCCCCACCGAGGCAACCAGCCAATTCAGAGGAACACAGGCTGGGATGATAGTAACAGAGGTACAAAAACATCTGAATGCTTGTACTGATTGACTGACTTTGCAAGCCTAAAGCTGTAGTATAAGCATCTTTTTCGAGGACAACAATATGCAAAATAACAATTATGGGAGATTTCCTTCTGTTTTGTTTTTGAAATTCAATATTGTTCTCGCTGTTTGGTTTTGCCCCATTTTATTGTTTTGTTTTATTCCCTTTTTAAAAAAGGAGAAATAGTAACTGTTTTGCAGTACTCTGTTAAACACCACCATGAACAAGACATCCATAGTGGTAGCACCAGAAATAGAATGCAGTGAGATTATGTATGTCTTCACATAGGAGGTGGAGGAAGACATTTTATCTCTGGGCTGTCCTTGCCAAAACTGTAGAACCCTATTGTAATAAGAGAAACCTGAATGATCAAAGGGGATACTCTATCAAAAAGTAAAGAAAGATCAAAAACTGTTAGACTGGAGGAGGCTTAGGGTCCATGACAGGTAAAGATAATGTGGGGTCCTGGATTGGATTCTGGAATAGAAAAGGGTCATTAGTGGGCAAAGAGATGAAATCCAAATGAAGTCTTCCATGTAGTAGTATTGTATAAATGTCAATTTCCTGCTTTTAATTGTTTTGTCATAGAAGCCAAGTGTACAGGAAATTTATACTATTTTTGCAGCATTTGCCTGTCTAAAATTATTTAAAATTAAAACTTTAAGATAAAGCCAATATGCAAAGTATTTTGGGTAGGCACCATAGTTGGATGTTGTGGGGATATTTTTGATCCCCAGTGATAGTCTCTGCTTTTTAATTGATTAGTAACATGGTTTTAATGTGCTGATTGATGTGAAGTTTGACTTCAGTCTACCACTAAGCTAGTTTTTAGTATATGCTGCTCTGTTAGTTTTTCTTGCTTGTCTCCTATTGGATTAATTGCTGTTTTCACTAACAATTTTTGCCCATACTATTCATGCAGGGGTGGACCAAATCAAGTCTGCCACCTGGTTTTGGAAATACGGTTTTATTGGATTTTTTTTATGCATTTACAGACTACCTACTTGTGCTTTCATGTTTCAGTGACAGAGTTGAAGTGGAGCAGTTTGAAAAGTAGTTTGTAATTTGAAAAGTGGATAAATCTGTCTGATCTCTCATGGAAAAAGTTCACCAATTTCTGTTCAGAACTGCATGAACCTCTATGTTTTAATCCCCTGAAACCATTCTTATTTATTCCTAGTATTCTGCCCTAATCACAAATTTCTGTCCCTGCAGTGGGAGGGATGGTGCTCCCATCTAGGTCAGAGCCAGGCTACGTGAAGAACAGAAGCACTGTGCCTGCAGTGGCTCCAAGGTGTGGTCCCATCTGTGTTGCCTCATTGGCACTCAGTCATGACATTTGCTACCACTGCTTGACCACTTTCCATGTACTAGGACCATAAAGGGTCTGTGTGGCATCTTGGGTGCCCTTCCATTGGGTGGATGTGACTCATTTTTCAAAAAAGGAAACAGATTCAGAGGGGCTGAGTAGCTTGCCTGGGTCCTGTGTCTCTCTTCGGTGGCAGTGGCAGGTGCAGGTCTGCACCAAGGCATTCTGTGTCCCCGTTTCCCATGATTCTGGAGTTCCAGCTGCCTCTTCAGAGTGCTTCCATGTGTGTGTCCACAGCTGCTTGGCAGCGGCATTACCAGTTACTCCTAGCCAGCATTACCACCTGGGGCCTGCATCAGTGAAAATGTCAGCACACATTTCTAAAGAAAGGGCCATTTTGCAAATCAATAAAACCACTGTTACACTTGAAAAATTGATAATTTTCTGTTAGCATTCAAGTTTCACTTGTCATTGTATTTTCCGTAAGTTTGCTTGAATGAAGATCCAAGTCTCACATATTAGTTTGTAGAGTGGTCTCTTTATTTCTCCTTTTTCATTTCTTTGTTAAGTGACAATAGAAATAGAGGACTGAGAGTGTAAGTCAATCGTAGAATGTTTGCCTAGCATGCACAAGGCCCTAGCATTGATCGCCAGCAATGGAAAACCAAATAAACAAAGAAAGTACAAATATATAGAAATAAATATTGTGGGATGTACTAATAGCACGAAACATGGTTTAAGTAAATGTGTACTTTGTCAAATAATGGGATCCCTGGTTTCTCGAAGAACCACCATTGTACTGTGGTAGAGTGTGGTCTATCATAGTGCTGTTGGTAGCTCTTCAGTCTACCCTGCCTCAGCCACCTGTCTTACAGGAAGGTCCTAGCCTGGGAAGACAGGGAGGGGGAAACACTTGTCCTCCATTCATGAAGCTTGGTTTCTGCAAAGTGAACTTTGCATGCCTGGCCTGAAATTGGGTGTGCAGCTGGAACTTGCTGGACAGCAAGGGAAATTTGAGGAATCTCCTAATCACTTCTGCTTGTTTTCATCAGGCCTGGATCATAATGGCAGACTCTCCATGATGTTTACTGCTTGCAAAATTGAGAATGTGGATTCTGACAACTCTGTAAATGTCACAGAATTCATATTAGAAACTTGGGTAGAATCACTAATGGAATTCTGAAGATAAGTTAAGCATTTGAGGCTCCAACAATAAGTGTGTGTGTGTGTGTGTGTGTGTGTGTGTGTGTGTGTGTGTGTGTGAGCCAGGCAGGCTAATTGACCCTACACTCCATCCACATATCAACATAAAATGATATTTAATTAGTTCAACTTTCAGTCAAACATTTTAGTGAAATCAGGGCCAGAGGTATAGCTCAGCGGCATGGTGCCTGCCTGGCAAGCATAAGGTCCTGAGTTCAATTCCCTGTACAAAAAAAAGCATATCCAAAATCTGATTTTGGCATAGTGGCACACACATGTAATCTCAGTACTTAGGAGGCTGAGGCAGGAGAATTACTGTGAATTGAAGTCCAGCCTAGGTTTCATAGTGAGCTCAAGGCCAACCTGAACTATGTAGTGAGACCCTGTCTCAAAAAAAAAAAAAAAAGACATCAAATTAATTAAGAGAAGTTCCTTGAAACTGGATCATTAACTCTGCAGACAGGAGGTGTACCTCTCAGTGCATTGAGCTGTTGTAATTTCAGGAGTGATGGGATTGATGGAGCCCTCAGCCTTGAGGGTGAGGGTGGCAGCAGAGAACATGAAGGGCAGGACAGCAAGTGTCCTAGGTAAACCATTTGTGACAGGCCATGTTGATTCCTGCCTGGAATCCTGCTCTTGCTCACTCTTCTGCCCACATAAGCCTCCTATTGTCCCTGGTGCACTCAGTTCATTTGATCCCAATGTTGTCAATGTTGCTTCCTGCTGCCCTTGACACCTCCGTGCCCATTTCTGGGTGCCCATTGCTTTAGAGACCCTGATTCTGGAGACTGCGTATTGCCATGCCAGTTACCTGGGACCCACTTTATCCCATAACCTTAGAAAATGTTTTAGTATCTAACTTGATCTCTCTTTCTGGTTCTTTCTCATTCTACAGACTTCTATTAAATATTACCTCAGAAAAGTGTGATATCTCTTAATAAAAATATTCTTTGCCTACTCCAACCTCCATCTCTCACTATTATGGTTCCGTTTATTTCATCTGTAACACTGAACACAATATTATATTGTAGGGACATTTGGAGGGGGATGTAGGCAGGAACATAAGTTCTGAACTGTATGGCTGATGGTTACTGAAAGGGCCACATGCTCATTTTGTACTAGGTACTTGAAGAAGTTGCTTTTTGTGAAATCTTTGAATGCATTTATAGTGTGCTCATAGACCCCCCCTGACACTTTGCTTATTCCAGAAACAAAGGCTAAAACCCTGATTGGCCTAGGTTACACCAATCAGCAGCCAACTTACCCCTGTAAGTGTGAGTACAGTGGTTGCCTGACCTGCTCAGGCCCCCCACTACCTCACAACATGCCCTCACTGTGTGGTAGCTTCCTCTCCACACTCACCAAATCATAAATAAACTTTTACTACCAAAAAGGGCTTGGGGATCCTTGCCAAGAACAAGGTTTGAGAGAACACAAGGGTAATAGCTGTTCAAGGATGAGGCTTGGGAAGGCACAGGGAGCAATGGTTGCTATCAGTAGCAGGGATGGTAATGATGAGTCTCTGGGTTCAGTTGTGCTGGGTGGGGTCATCTAGAGTAGTCTTTTGTTGCCCTAGGACTGTGATGGCCAGATTCCTTGAGGTAACCATAAAAAATGGCACCTGTGAGGAAAAGGTTCATAAATGCTCATATGAATCCCCTCCACCTCACAGCCCACTTCTACCTCCATGCTTTTCTCTAAAACATTTATTCTGGATTTCTATACCTAATTACATCATTGCTTTATTCTCCCTAAGATTATTTCTATCCACCCTAACTTATGTGTTCTGTGTCCATGAACTGTTATCAAATTATCAATTAAACATCATTCAAATCTTCCAGTGAGGTGAAAAGCAATAGAATTACACTAAAGGCATCACCTTACCTAAGATAATGTGAAGACAGTAATTGTCTCTAGGCCTCAGATTTGGAGAAATATTGTCCACTGACAGGAGGTATGACTCCATTCAGGGGGGAGGAAGTGACTCAATGTGTATTGACAAGTATTCATTCTGCTGATCTGGTGAAGAAATGTGGGGAAGTCCCTTTCTCCCCTGTCCTACTCATGGTTTATTTTTGGACTTTTTTTCCTCCTCATGGCTGCACTGTTATTTGTTGTACTCTCATTCTATCTGGATATGTCAGTGGGTTGTCATGCTGATACATTTTGAGAACTTCCTTTGTCACAATAGAAATTGTTATTTTGTTTGCTTGGTTGTTTGTTTTGAGACAGGGTCTCACTATGTAGTGTAAGCTGACCTTGAACTTGGTTATGTACCCCAGGATGGCCTTGAACTCATAGTGATAGTCCTGTCTCAGCCTCCTGACTGCTAGAATTATGGGCGCATGCCACCATGCCTGGCTTGGAAATTAGAACTGAGTAAATAGCATGACCTCACAGAAAGGAATTTTAATTGAGAAGGAAGAAAAATGAGGGGTTTCAGTTTGAGTGGAAGAGCTGAAGGAGCATAGCTCTGACAGAGAAAATCAGACTGGTTGTTTAACAAAAGAATGGGACTAACTTTTAAAAATGTCAATGAGATGTGCTAGTGTCTGGTAGTTTTCCATGGGGTCATGAATGTGACATTTTAAAGACATTTTCCTCAGGTTTTAGGGAATTTCCTCCTACTGCCATGATAGGATATGTCATTTCCCAGGAGATAAAGGAAGAGCTCACTCCAATACATTGTGAGTAAGGGAGAATAGGGAAAGTAACATGTCTAACATTTTAGCGAAAGAGGTAATAAGTTAAGGCCCAAGAATCCGTCCTCTCTTTTTTATGAGAGTCCAGTGCTACTTCAGTATTTCCTTTTAATCTACACCACAAAGGAAAACTCTGTTCCAGATTAGTAATAGCAATACCCCAGTGCTTGACTGGTGGCTTTCAGGAAGGTCACTGATTTTTATTTTAAAGTTAATTCATGATGCTCTACTCAAACTGTGAAAGAAGATGGAACTCTCAGAGATTCTCATTTTAGTTTACTTCTTTTTATGGTAGACAAAGTGCCTAAAATTTTACAGCAAATTGTACTTTACAATCTTTACATAATAAGCTCACTCAGTACTCATAGTGATCCATTTTTTTATGGGGAAAAAGTTTAGGAAGACATGCATGATATCAGCAACTCTCACATGTGTGTTAAAATCACCAGGAGGCCTTGTTAAAGCACATGCAGCTCTTCACCTCAGCCTGTGCATAATAGGTTTCATTGAGGCTCAAGAATTTGCTCTTAACAAGTTCCCAGGAGATGCTGGTGCTGCTGGACGAGGACTAATGAGACAATGTTCACTCTGGGGACACTCTGAAAATCACCGTCTCACCTTTTAGTACTCCATATTGCTCATTAAAATTTCCTCCATGGAGTAGGCACTCAGTTAAGGAACATTAAAGTGTTTCCTTAGAGAAATACTTAATTAGAAGTTTGATAAAGAATTATGATTGTGATCTTCTGACGTTAAGTAGAAACTCATGAAGCAGTTAATGCAAACCTTGGATCTTAGGAGCTGAACAATCCCTGGTGTACCACTTGTCAGACTTATGATTTCAATGCCTCCACCTTCATCTTACAGTGTAAATTGGCAGCAGTCTATGTGAGCTAAATCACTCACAGATACTTATAAACAAGAGCATTTCAATGCACAGTCACACATTTATATACATACACAATGTGTATAGATGCACATATTTGCATAGGACACACACAAGGAGTGCTTATCACTGTTGACTAGAGAGAAATCAAATGGAATTAAGTGTAGTTTAATAGGTTAGCATTTTAACCTATGACTTAAAATTTTCCCATATGTTTATGTATAAAGAAGTTTTTAAATCATTGACTGTTTTCTAGATGTTTAGAGATGGTTCTAATAAAAGCAGTAGCAAAGGCTGAAATTTCATTTTAGGTCAATAATGTTTATAATGAAAAAATAATATGACTCAAATTTGTTTCTGTCATGAAGGGTGCTTTCACTTCTGGCCTGCCATCTCACAGGAGTGAGGGGAAACTCAGAAGAACTTGAAGCTAAAGGAAATTGAGTGCAAGAAATTTACCACAATAAACATAAGGATTTAACATTGCAGAATAAAAATCAACATTTACTCCTTTCTATAGAATAAATCATTCAAAGTCTGCAAGGGAAACAAATCGAATGCCTATTTTGAGAAACTGAGAATAAGGTAAAACTGTGGGTTATGAACAGTTTCTTGAGAAGAACTGCCAAATATGGTGGCAATGAGTGCTGACAGTGAGTTGAAATTGGGAGACATTATTTTGTATCTACATACCTAGAGGCAGCAAAAGCTACTTTTCAAAGGTGAGTAGTATACTCATAAGCCTAAAACCTTTATTTCAGCAGGAGTGAGGGTATGTACAGGGTAGTGACAAAGTTTGATTTTGGAAAGTCAACAAATAGGCCCATTACAGAATCATTTATCTATGTCATATTTATACAGAGTGTCTGTTATACAGGTTAGGAGTAAGAATATTTATCTTGAATGAACTCTGCAACTTTTATCTGTTTTGGCTAGGGAAAAGTGACAGCTAAAGAAACAACATCCTAGACAGAAAGCATATAAAGTTATCCTGTTAGGAATCTCTTAATTTCCCTCACACAAAATTCACACAAGTAGTTATTAAAGAAAACACACCTCCTTTAATGATGAGGTAACATAAAAGAAGTAACGGAAGACTTTCACACAAATATCAGAAGAAAAAAGTGATCTGAAAATGAGAAATTATAAATTACAGATAGTTTAAGCATATAATAAAGATTGCTATGAAGTAAAGGAGTATTAGGAAAATTATTAAGACAAAGTGATAATTTTTAAAAACACAGTGAAACAATCACTTCTGACAAGTGTGAATATAGTGAAGAGATCTAAATGTTTAGAGAACATAATGTAAGAAAACAATATGTGAACCATAACCTAACAAAGATCAGGAAGCTCAGGAAAAGAAAAAGTTAAGGTCAAATTATCAGAGAAAGAAAGGCAAAGTTAGATGAGACACAAGAATGGATATAAATACTACATAGTGAAGGATGCAAAAGAGAGAAATGAGCACATTGAAACAGAAAAAAATAGAGTTTAAAGAAATCAGAAAATTAAATCTGTGAAAGAAAAATGTTATAAAGTTGGAGTACTCAAGAAAGAAACTAAAATATTTTAACAGAACTAATATTTATCTATAATCTATCTATAGCATACATATCATGTATATCTATAAATCTACATCTGTATCTGTACTTGTATCTCTCTCTCTCTCTCTCTCTCTCTCTCTCTCT
>RJWM01027428.1:0-26804 GCA_004363535.1 Dasyprocta punctata
GCATGGAGTATTGTTTTCCATTCTTTGACTTTTAGTCTATGAATTTCTTTTTGAATTAAATGCATTCCTTGTATACAGCATATTGTTGCATCTTGTTTCTTGATCCCTTCTGCCAGTCCATTTCTTTTGACTGGTGAATTGAGGCCATTTACATTGATGGTAATAACTGATATGTATTGGCATGTCTTTTTCATCTTATTTTCCTGCTCTTGGTTCCCTACATTTTCCCTCTTTTTAAATGTTTGCCCTGCTTGGTGGTTTCCTTCTGTTGTTGTTCTTGGAATTGTGGTCACTTTTGTCTCTGTATAGAATATCTTTCAGTACCCTTTGTAATTTTGGTTTGATGGTCATGAATTTCTTCTGTTGTTCTTTGTTGTGGAAATGTCTTATTTCTTCATTAATTTAGAAAGATAATTTTGTAGGGTACATCAATCTGAGTCAGAAGTTATTTTCTTTCAGAACTTGAAATATTTCACTCCAAGTTCTTTTTGCCTTTAGAGTGTGTGTTGAGAAGTCTGCTGTGATTAAGATGGACACTGCTGTATAGGTGACTGATTTCTTTTCTCTAACAGTCTTTAATATTCTTTTTTATGGCTGAATTTCTGGGATCTTGTATATTATACATCTGGGCGTAGACTTATTTTGGTTATGGCTAATTGGGGTTCTATATGCCTCACTTATCTGTATGTCAGGTACTTTTCCAAGGCTTGGAAAATTATCTGCCATTACTTATGCAATTTTTATGTCATTCGTGTTGGTTCCTGCTCTTGCATTGACACTAATTATTCTTATTTTTCTTTGCATCATCTTGTAACTGTTGAATTGTTTTTTCCTGATATTTTGCTATTTTCAAGAGGTCTTTTCTTCATGGTGTTCAAGGTTTGAAAGTCTGTCTTCAGTTTTATTCAAGTGATATTGCCAGTTTCCAATGGAATTTTTGATTTCCTGGATATCTGCTTGCATCTGTTTCATGCATTCTATTTCTTTCATGTATTGATCATTCATGATTTCCATCCTCTTCCTATCATCATCTATTTTCTTATCTATTTCTGCTCTATTGTTGCTGAGCATTTCCTTTGAAAATGTTGACATTTCTTTTTTAACTTGAGAGATTATTTCTGATCTGATTTCCTCTATATCCTCATGGATTTGTTTCTTTACTTCAGTTGCTATCATTTCAGAAATCTCAAGTGTGTGTCTCTCATTTTCTTCTATGTTGATGTCTCCTGGACTTGTTCTGAGTGGGTTGGAGGTCAAGACTGCATTTTGCTTCTTTTTGTCTTGGCATTTTGTATTTCAAAAAAATTTCATTTTTTTGTGCTGATTCTTGTGAGTTTTTGTAGTAGATAGCTATATCACTAGTATCAAGGCCTCTCTAGAAAAAAGTCTGTTCTTTGGGGCTGTCTTCTGTTGAGTTCTGGATTTTTTCTGAGCTGGTTACCAGTCCTGCAAAGGCCTCAGTCACCTGTAGTCTCATATTGCTGTTGTTACTTCAGAGTTTTCACACCATTAGTCTCCCCTGTCCATCCAGTGCACCTTAGCTGGGGCCACGTTCAGTACAGTATTGCAGGCACTCCTGGTTTCTGGGCTTTTCCAAGTGATTTGCCTCACTCCTGGCAGTAGCAAGTGAAGTGGCTGCCCTCTTCAGCTGCCATTCATCTGGGTTTCTGGTGTGGTGAGCAATGATGGAGTGCCCTCTGGCTCTGGAGCTCTTCACCTTGGTTAACACAATGGCGAGCAATGGTGGGAGTGGCTGCTACCTGTGGCACCCTTCACCTGGGTTCTTTCAATGGTGCATGGTGATGGGGTGGCCACAGCATCAGGTGCCCCTTGCTTGGGTTCCTCAGATGACAAGCAGCAATGCGGGTGGCTGCTATCTCTGGGGTCCTTCATCTGGGTTTCTGTGATGGCAGAGAGGTGATGGGAATGGCTGCTCACTCTGCTACCTCTGCTATTATTGCTGTGAACAGGTTTTTTAAAGTCATCTGTGCTGTTTCCTGTTTTTTCATTGACTGTGATGAATCTTAGTTGGCATTATCTTGCAGTTGGATTGGTTTTTTTCATAGTCCCTGATAGTTTTAAGATATCTTCTTTTTTTGTGATTGCTAACCGAAATTCTATCTTCTAGATCTGATATTGTGTCCTCACCTTACTTCACTGAGCTCTCTATATTTTCAGTATAATTTTTTTTCAGTATAATTTTCCTGGATATCTGTTTGAATGTTTCATGGATTCCATTTTTTTCTCATGTTTGACATTCAAAGTTAATACTACTTTCCTAAGCTCCTCTATTGTTTTTTTAATCTATGTCTACTCTTGATTCACTGAGCAAGTTCTTCATTATGATTGTCACGTGTTTTTTACCTGACGGATTATATCTGATACGATCTTTTCTGTGGCCTCATTCATTTGTGTTTTTCCCTCTGCTGCTAACATTTCAGAAAATTCAGGTGGGTGGCTTCTAATTTTCTCGATCTCATTGTCTGCATTTGTTTTGGGTGGTCTGGAGGTCTGTGGTTGCATTTTGCTTCTGAGTCTTGTCATTTTTTATTTTGTATTTTAAAACTTTATTATGTTTAATGTGTTGATGCTTGCAATTGCTTATGGCATGTAACTTTATCAGTAGCAGCAAGGCTTCTTCAGGTAATATCTTTTTCTCAATGTCTTCTAGGTATAGCTGGTTCTTGGCCTTTGTGTCTGTCCCAAGATGCTATCTTCCCAATCTATTAGGGATGAGAATTTGCTCTCTATTTGACCCAGTACCCAGTCCTTTTGGTAGTGGACTATGGTGATGATTATGACCTCAGACAATCACAGTGTTGTCATAAAGGGAGAACAACTAGTTACAACAGTTACTATGCCCTGGCTAAAGTAGTACAATTATCAATAACCGTATCGTCAAGCACAGCCCAGAAGCTGACAAATTGTGTAACTATTAATATGGTATCTTTAACCATAGAAGGAAGATCTACAGTTATACAACAAAACATAATAAACCAGGAATTTGTACACAGTAAGTTTCCCTGTAGAGTGATTTTACTCTGTGGGAGAGAATTTAAGAGGAAAAGGAAAAATATATAGAGAGAAATGATGAGAAGTATAGTATAAGCTAGGCTAAAGGACAATGGATGATTATCCAAACTTTGTGAAATGGGGGAAGAGGACAAGAGGGAGAGAATGAAGGAGAAAGCAAAAGAGTATTGAGAAAAAACTGAAAGACTAGTGACATTGTTCACTCAAGAAATACAGTTGAGAGAGAGAGAGAGAAAAAAAAGATGAGCAAGACAAAGCAATAAGTAAAAAAGCAATAAGCAATAAGTTAAAAGCAAAAACATAAGCAACCAAAAGAAAAAGAAATAGACAAAACAAACAAACAAAAAATAAAAAACCAATAAAATTCCTCTGGTGTCTACAGGTTTGTGGCACTGTCCAAGGTAGAGCCCAAATCTATGCAGTGTTACTCCAACAGGTGTGAAGTGGGATTAGTGCTGGGTGTGGGACTGATTTTGGCCTCAGGATGTGGGGCTGGGGCCAGAGTGTTTAGTCTGCAACTTTCTAAATGTTCCCTGGTGGCCTGGCCCTGTTTGTCTCTGCATTGCTCTCCCAGTTGCTGTGGCACCACCATACAGAGACTGCCTAAGGCTGCTCCCCGTCCTGTGCACATTTGGACCCTCCCAGATCTTGCACGGCCTCTTGTGTTCCACTCCACTGGCATGTCTTTCTCCTGTGTCACACCACTGGCAGCAGGGCGTGGGGAGTGCTGTTGGCCAACTCACTGTCCCTGCTGCCTTTGCAGACAGTCAAATGCTAGTTGGGTTCCACTTTTCTCTCCTCTGTCATGCCACTGGGAGTTGGGCAGGGGGAGCACTGATTTCACACTCATTGCCCCACCATGGCTCAGGGCTGATTAAATTTTGCATCCCTCTCCTCACACTGATGGGAGCATGGCAGGAAGAATGGTTCTCTTCTACTCACCATTTTCACTGCAACTGCTGCGGTCTCTAATCTTGTTGTTGCTAGAGGTTTCAGTTAGCTGCTGTGGCACAGAACAAAGGCAAGAAAATAAATAAACAAACAAATAAAAAACAAACAACTGGTGGCCCAGTAGATGAAGGAGCGGCTTCCTGGTCACCTACCCCTGTGTGTGCTGTTGAAATTTGCTGCCAGGCTGTGATGCCCTCTGTTTGGAAGAAGGCAAAAGAAGCAAGGGGCTTTGTATCACACATCTATCCTGTGTGGCTTGAGTTTGCCATGCTTGCGGTCGATCAGGTTTTTTGGGAATTTCCAAGAATGGCAATTCCTGCTCTGTGCAAAGACAGAGGTCCTTCAGGCAGCACTCTGGGCTGCTTCACCATTTTACCAAGTCCTGGGCTATGCCTCTATTTTGTTTGTTCTACAAGTCTCTTTTTTCAGACTGGTTTTGGCATTAGGATTTATATTCCTTGTTTTCTTCCAATTACTTGTGTTTTTAGTGGATTTTCTCTGAGTAACTCTAATATGGCTCCTCCTTTATTTCAGTCATTTTGAATCCCTTTAATTATATAATTTTGAGTTCTTTTCTTAGTCCTTTTCCTAATTGTTGTTATTAGCATTGTACTTTGGATGGATACCAACTGATTTCTATAATATATACAATTTTGCTTTCCCACAACTCTATCCTCATTGTGTCCTTTATACTGTTATTGTTGTTTATTACATTTTAACTCTTTACTTATCCATCAACCTAGACTTATTGTTGTGGCTTCTTAAAACTCTCTTAAATCACACAGGAGAAAAAGTAATTATAAACAACAAATATGTTGATACCATATTTTTATACTAACTCATGTAGTTGCTTTTATTGGTGCTTTTTATTTTATTATGTGGATTCAAGTTACTATCTATTGTCCTTCAATTTAGCCAAAGAAATCTTTTCAGTATTTCTTATAGGGCAAGTCTTTTAGCAACAAAGTCAATTTTTTCCCATCTAGGATATCTTAATTTTTCCTTCATTTTTGAGAATAGTTTTTCTAGGTGTAGTATTTAATAGTTTCTTTCCTTCTTTTGGCATTTCTTGTTTGTCATCTTACTACTTTCAGGTATCCATTATTTCTGATGAAAAATCTTCTGTGAATATTATTGAGATTCACACCATCACTTTTGTTGTGTGTTAGGAGACTTGAAGCCTTGTGCATGATAGGCAAATGTACTATCAGCCGAGTGAGCCTTTGATGATCCTTTTTATAAGATGCATTGTTTTCTTTTTCTGCTTTGAAGATGTTCTGGTTGACGTGCTGTGTTGACTATGATGTGTCTAGGTGTGAATCTCTTTGAGTTAGTTCAAAAGTAAATAATAATTCTTAAAATGCTACTGCAAGTTGACTTCCTTAACAACCTTTGTTATATTTATGTTTTTTATTACTTGTTTATTGTCTGGAACATCACTAGTAAGTGAAGTCTGAAAAACAGACTTCATCTTATCCCTAGTGGTTTGTATAGGGTGAGGCACATAGTAATGGCTTTAACAGAGAATAGATTCCAATATCACCCATTTAGGGTAGATCTTTATATTTACAATCAGATTTCTGAAATTAGTGCTGAGTTCTTTCACATTTCACAGGAAGCTAGACTTTTGCAAGTCTAATATTTCCTTGACTTTTTATTTAATTGAACTAAAATAATTATGTAGAGAAAACTCACATTTCCAGCAGGCAGCCACTTTATCAATATTTTCAAAATAAAATGCTTCACAACTTTGGGGTGAGGTAGATCATTAAAAATATCCAAATAAAGTTTTCAGTGGCATGAAATATGTTTTTCAAATATCGGTCTCCTTTCTAAACATTCTACACACAGTAAATAACGAACATTTTTCTTTTAGAAATTACTTTGGGAACTTAATCACTGATTAAGTGATTTTTAAGAAAATTTATCTCATTAGTATATGTTTGCAATGCATGATGTTTACATTCATCTTACCAAGTGGGTGCATGTACTCAACAAATCTTTGTTCTTTTTATTCTGCTTCCTCATCCCATCCTCTTCCCTCCCTCTGCCTCTAGATTCCCTCTCCCCATTTTCATTGTTATTGCTTTTAGTTTATTTTGGGACATATAATGATTATATTTATTTTGGGTAGTTGATACATGTATAGGGTGTATTTTATTTTTTTTTCTGCCCTCTTCCCCTGCCCCTTCCCCAGTTTTGGGTGTCTTGGTCCCCTTCCCATTTCAAAAGATCTCTCTGTTTTCTTTGGTCAGTCTTTCATTTTGCTCTTTATTTGTATTTTGGATAACTTAAGTGAGGGAAATAATATAATTTTTAAACTTGTTTTGTCTGATTTATTTCACTTAACATTATATTTCCAAGTTGTGCTCATTTTCTACAAATGTCTCATCTTCATCCTTCATTATAGCTAAGTAGTATTTCAATATGTATAAATAACACATTTTCGTCATCCATTCTTCTGTAGATGGACATATAGCTGCTTCCAAGATTTAGCTCTTGTAAATTTCACAGTTATAAACATTGGTATGCATGTATCTCTGTAATATGATGTCTTTGGTTCTTTTGAGAAGATAGATAGAAGAGGAATAGCATGGTCAAATGATAATGATACGCAATATTGCAATCATTGTCAAGTTTCTATCCTGTTTTGTAAACCTGTAATGTTACTGTTGTGCATTTACTCTAGTCATTTGTTTGTCTCTTTTGCTTTTTGTCTTTGTTATATGTGTCTATTTTTCCTCTTAAATAAATTTAAAAAAAAGAAATTTCTATATTTATTTTTTGAGTAGTCTCCATATTGATTTCCACAATGATTGTACTAGTTTATATTCCCACCAATGATATAGATGGTTTCCTTTTTCACCATGATCATGTCAGCATTTGATATAATTTGATTTGTTGATGACTTCCATCCATTCTGGTGTAAGATGAAATCTTAGCATTGTTTAAATTGGCATTTCTCTGAACTTTTAAAAATATGTTTACGGGCCATTAGTACTTCTGAGAAGTGTCTGTTCATTTCAGTTCGCCATTTTTTGATTGGGTGTTTTATTTTGGGGGTCTAATATTTTTGAATTCTTTATATATTCTGAATATTAGTTCTCTGAGGGATAGCTGGCAAAGATTATTTCCCATTCTGTAGGTTGTCTCTTCACTCTGTTGGTTGTCTCTTTTCCTGCATAGGACTTTTTAATTTGGTGTAAACCTAGTTGTTGATTCTTGTTGTTATTTTTTGTGCATTTGGAGTTCTGTTCAGAAAGTCCTACCTCAATAACTTTGAGTTTTACCTATTTTATCTTCCGGTAGGTTAATTGTTTCTGTTTTAGTGCTTAGATCCTTGATCCATTTTGATTTTAGTTTAGTACAGGTGAGAAATATAGGTACAGCTTCAGTCTGCATATGACTAGATAGTTTTTGCAGCACTGTTTTTTGCTTTTCTAGTTTTCTGAGATAGGGTCTCGCTATGTGGTTTAGGCTTGTCTTGAACTCACTGTGTAGCCCTGGCTGGCCTCATGGTGATCTTCTGCCTCAGCTTCCCTTGGATAGGATTACAGGCATGTGCAACCATGCCTGGATTGGTACCATTTTTAAAAAAGGCTATCTTTCCTCTAACATAAGGTTTTTGCCTCTTCATCAAAGATCAAATAACTGAGTGTGTTTGGGTTGTTTCTGAAGCTTCTATTTTGTTCCAGTAATCCACATGTCTGCTTTTTTGTACCTACACAATGCTTTTTAAAAAAATTATTTTAAAGAGAATAAAACCAAATAAAATAAAACAGAATAGAGTCAACCAAAACAAAACAATGAACATGGTACAGGACTTTAAAACAAGATAAAAAGAAATCAATAATGGCTACCAGCCAGGCATGGTGGCACATGCCTTTAATCTCAACACTTGGGAGGCTGAGATAGGAGGAGTGTTGTGAGTTCAAGGCCGGCGTGGGCTACAGTGTGAGTGCTAGGCTGGTCTGAGCTACACAGTGCAACCCTGCCTCAAAAAACCAGGACTGGGAGTTTGGCTCAGTGACTTAAGTGCCTGTCTGACAGGTGCGAGGTTGTGAGTTCAATCACCGGTGCCGGAAAAAAAAAAGGCTACCACAATGCCTCTTGTTATCTTCAAAATAACTGCCCATACCATCAGACATAATAAAATCAAACAAAATAGAACAGAATAAAACCAATAAAAACAAAACAATGAAAGCAATACAGGATTTCAAAACAAGATAAAGTAAAACAACAGTGGCTAACATAATGCCTCTTGTTATCTTCAAAGAAGCTGCCGATACCATCAGACTTAATATAATCAAACAAAACAAAATAGAATAAAATCAATCAAAACAAAACAATGAACATGGTACAGGACTTCAAAGCAAGATAACAGGGATCAATAATGGCTACCATAATATATTTTATCTTTGAAATAACTGTAAGTGCCATCAAATATAATAAAATCAAACAAAACAGAATAAAATCAAACTAAACAGAATAATAAAAACAGTATGGGTTTCAAATCAAAATAATAGATTAATCATGGCCACTGCCTTCCCTTTTTAGACATTTCCTCCCCTTTCACTTTCACGATATGTATTGTGCATTTTGGATCCCACTAACTCCTTTAGTTTTTTATACTAGGAAGACAACACAATATTCACCCATGTGACTCTGAACCATATCATCTATGAGCACGATCTCAGGTTGTATCCATTTACCTACAACAGTCTTGAGATTAGTTCTCTTTATAGCTGAGTGAATTTTCATTTTATAAAAGTGCCATGTCTTTCTTATCCATTCTGTAGTTGATGGGCAAGCTACCCCTGCTTTTTTTCTGGCTTCCTGTCACATAGAGCATTGTTCTGTCTCCTTTGACTTTCAGTCTATGAATTTTTTTCTAGTTAGATGTGTTTCTTGTATAAAGCATATTGATGGATCCTGTCTGTTGATCCACTCTGCCTGTGTTTCTTTCTATTGGTGAATTGAGGCCATCTACATTAATGGCTATGGCCAACATGTGCTGCATCATCTCTGCCATGCTATTTTCCTGCCATTGGTTCCCTACTTTTCCCCTCCATTCAATTGTCTGCCCTGCTTGGTGATCCCCCTCTACTGTTGTTCCTAGAACCATGGTCATTTTTATCTCTCTCTAGGATGTCCTTTAGTATTCTTTGTAGGGTTGGTTTGGCAGTCATGAATTCCTTCAGTTGTTCTTTGTCATGGAAGTATCTTGTTTCTCTGTTAATTTTGAAAGCTAGTTTTGCAGAGTTCATCAGTCTGTGTTGGAAGTTGTTTTCTTTCAGGACTTGAAATACTTCAGTCCAAGCTCTTTTTGACTTGATGGTTTGTGTTGAGAAGTCTGTCATGATTCTGATGGGTTTTCCTTTATAGGTAATCTGTTTCTTTTCTCTAACAGCTTTTAATATTCTGTTCTCATGATGAATTCTGGGATCTTTATTATTATATGTCTGGGTTTAAATTTATTTTGGTTACGGCTAGCTGGAGTTTTATATGACTCACTTATCTGAATGTCACATCCTTTTTCCCATGCTTGGGAATTTTTCTGCTATTACTTCTGTAAATAGACTTTTAATGTCATTTGTGTTGATCTCTGATTTTTCACTGACACTTTTATTCTTAAGTTATATTTCTTTGCATTGTCTTGCAGCTGTTGAATTGTTACTTTCTGGTAGTTACTGTCTTCTGAATTTTGACAGTGTCTGTTGTGATTTTCATTTCCAATTGCATTAATGTGAGTCTTCTCTCTCTTTCTTTTAGTAAGTTTGACTTAGTGTTTATCTCTTCTGCCTGTTCTCTAAAGAGACTCTATAGTGGAAGAGCTTTTCCAGAGCAACCTTCATGTCCTGGTTTCTTAGACTATAGATGAAAGGATTTAACATTGGGGTCACGGTCATGTACATCACAGTTATCACTGCATCCTTTAGGCTGTAACTGCTCAGAGGTCGAAAATATGTGCCCATAACTGTCCCATAATACAAACAAACAACTGTAAGGTGAGAACCACAGGTGGAAAAGGCTTTATGTATGCCCTTAGTGGATGGAACCCGTAAGACTGTGAAAACGACACGAACATAGGAGATAATGATGCACAGTAATGGCACAGAGAAAACACCAACTCCTAGGTACATCATCTTCACATTAAAGTGGATGTCAGAACAGGACAGCTGGAGCAAGGGAGTAATGTCACAGTAGAAGTTGGCCACTTCTTTTTTTCCACAGAAGGACAGACTAGCTGTGAGTAGAGTGTGGGGAAGGGCATTGGCATTTCCAATCACCCAAGATCCAACAACCAGCAGGACACAGGACCGAGGACTCATAATTGTTGTATAGTGAAGTGGGCGACTGATGGCCACAGCTCTATCATAGGCCATTGCAGCCAAGATATAGCTATCTGTATTACCCAAGGCTATCATGAAATACATCTGTGTGAGGCATCCCCCAAAGGATATGGTTTTACTACCTAGAAGATGGTTAACCAATGTCTTAGGGATTGTTACAGATGAGAAAAAGATGTCAACGAGGGAGAGATTGGCAAGAAAAAAGTACATGGGATTGTGTAGGTGAGTGTTATAAAGAATGGCCATGATGATGAGCATATTTCCAATCAGTGTGATAGGGTAAATGAAGAAGAAGAGTGTGAAGAAGAAATCTTCTTGTTCCCATTGACCAGTAACTCCCAGGAGTATAAAATCCATGGTAGAAGACTGGTTTTCTTCTGTCATGGCTTCTTCAGCATGAAGGGCAAGGGAATTGAGCATCATTAGTGCAGTTACTGTGTGTCATGACCTCCCCTAGCACTTTTGACTCAAGTGATCAGCTTTCTTTGCATCTGAGCTTATGGAATCTAGAGAAAACCAATACATTGGGTCGAAATCTCTATTGGTGAATGTCACTAATTGTTATTTACCCCTGGGAAGTTATGTGTAGTGTAGTGCAGTGCAGTGTAGTGTAGTGTAATGCAATGCAATGCAATGCAATGCAATGCAATGCAATGCAATGCAATGTAATGTAATGTAATGTAATGTAATGTAATGTAATGCAATGCAATGAAATCTGTGAACCATAGGAGCTCATCTTTCCAACCAACACTGTCACACACCTAGGATGTAATCACTTCAATTTCTATATTCCACAGGCTAGATAGACTCTTTTTAACTGCTTGCCCTGCTTGTTGGTTTCTTTCTGTTGTTGTTCTTGGAATTGTGGTCTTTTTTATCTCTCTCTAGCATGTCTTTTAGTACTCTTTGTAGGGTTAGTTGGGTGGTCATGAAGTTCTTCAGTTGTTCTTTATTATGGCAGTATCTTATTTCCTCATTGATTATGAAAGATAGCCTTGCAAGGTATATCAATCTGGGTTGGAAGTTGTCTTCCTTGAGTACTTGAAATACTTCACTCCATTCTCTTCTTGACTTGGTTTGTGTTGAGAAGTCTGCCATGATTCTGATAGGCTTTCCTTTATAGATGATCTGTTTGTTTTCTCTAGCAGCTGTTAATATTCTGTTCTTATGCTGAATGTCTGGGATTTTGATTACTATATGTCTGGATGTAGATTTATTTTGGTTATGGCTAATTGGAGTCCTGTATGCCTTGCTTATCTGCATGTCAGGTTCTTTTCCCATGTTTGAAAATTTTCTGCTATTCTTTCTGAAAATAGTCTTTATGTCATTTGTGTTGTCTTTGTCTTTTTGTTGACACCTATCAGCCTCTTTGCATCATCTTGTAGCTATTGAATTGTTATTTCTTGATTCCTTCTTATTTTTAATATATCTTTCCTTTCATGATCACTAGCTGCAATCCTCTCTTCAAGGTCTGAGAGTCTGTCTTCAATTTCATTTATGCAGTTTTTCTAGCTTTCAATGGAATTTTTGATTTCCTGGATGTCTCCTTGACTGTGTTTCATGTATTCTCATTGTTTTCTGTATTGTTCATTCAAGGTTTCCATTATTTTCTTATGCTCTTTTTTTTAAAAAAAATCTATATATTCTTTGGATATGCTCACCAATTCTTTCATTATGTTTATCATTTCTGTTTTTACCTGAGACATTATTTCTGATCTGATTTCCTTTACAGCTTCCTAAAACTGTTTCTTTACTTCCATTGTATCATTTCAGAAATTTTAAGTGTATGATTTCCAAGTTAATCCATATTCATGTCACTTGTACTTGATCTGGATGGACTAGAAATTTGAGATTGCATTTTTTTTCATTTTGGCATTTTCCTATGTTCCTCTGAATCAACTGAATGTCAAATCCTAGTTGTTCCCTGCACTGGCAGCCCTTCCAGCAGTGGGCCTCACTGAGGGTTGCTGATAGCTGTGGGTCACTCTGCCAAGACTATTGATCCCCATGGGCATTGGTTCCTGGATGACTATGGGTCACTGGGGGCAGACTCCTGGTCCCGTTGGGCTTCAGTAATGGTTCCTCAGTGTGTGGGTGGGTCACTGGGTGCAGACTTTCAGTCCCTGCAGGCCTCACTGAGGGTTCCCAGATGTGTGCACGATGCTGAGATCAGACTCCTAGTCTCTGTGGGCCTCACCGAGGGTTCCTGGAGTCACTGAACATAGACTCCTCATCCTCGCAGGTTTCTGAGTTGGTTCCCAGGTATGAGCAGGTCACTGGGGCTGAGTCTCATTCCATGTGGGCCTCAGTGAGGGTTTCCAGGTCACCTAGGTCACTGGGTGTGGACTCCCAGTCCCCATGTGTCTCACTGAGTGCTCCTGGATGATGATAGGGTTTTGGATGTGGACTCCTGGTCTCCGCAGGTTTCAGAGATGGTTCCTGGGTGTAGGTGGTTTGCTGGGGGTGGACTCCCAGTCCTAAAGGACCTCACCATGGTTTCCCAGATGACTGTGGGTTGCTGAGTGCAGATGTCCAATCCCCATGGACCTCACTTTGGGTTCCCAGGTGAATGTGAACCACTGGGTGCTGACTCCCAGTCTCCATGGGCCTTAGTGATGGTTTCCAGGTGTGAGTGAGTTGCTGGGGGTGGACTCTCACTCCCTGTGGGCCTTACCAAAGGCTCCTGGATGACTGTGGGTCACTTGGCACAGACTCCCGGTCCCTGCAGGCCTCAAAGATGGTTCCTGGGTATGGGCAGATCACTGAGCATAGACCCTCAATCCCTGTGGGCCTCACCATGGGTTCCTGGATGACTGTGGGTTGCTAGGCACAGACTCCTGGTCCCTGTGGGCCTCAGAGATGGTTCCCAGGTGTGGACAGTTTGCTGGGTGTAGCTTCCCGGTCTCCACAAGCCTCACCTATGGTTTCTGGGTGTGAACGGGTCACTGGGTGCAACTTTCCAGTCCCTGCAGGCCTTACTGTGTTCCTGGATGACTATGGGTCACTGGGAATAGACTCCTGGTACCTGCAGACTTTAGAGATGGTTTCTGGGTGTGGATGGGTCACTGGGGTAGACTCCCTATTCCCAAGGACCTCACTGAGAGTTCCTGGATGACTGCAGGTCACTGGGTGCAGACTTCCGATCCCCATGGGCCTCAGAGATGTTTCCCAGGTGTGGGTGGGTCACTGGAGGCAGACTCCCAGTCCCCATGGGCCTGTACAAGAGTTCCCAGATGACTGCAGACTGCAACTATTGCTTAGTAAAATTTCAGTCTATTCCTATGGTCTTTCATCCCCTGGCCATATATCCATGTTTGTTCATCCTGTCAACATATCCTGCCAAACCCCATACACTGTACATCCAGCCTAAGAAGATTGCAAGATATGTGGACAAGAAAACCATGTCTTGCTTATTTTTAACTTCTCCAGATTGTTGTAGACTATTATTTATCACATATACCAAGGTGTTTGAAGTTAATGATTCTTCAGTTGGATTCTGTTTTATATCTTGGGTTCCTTATATGAAGGCTGCTCACAAGCACAATCTCCCCGTTTATCTCTCCTCTGTCTGCCTGATTTTACTGCTTCTATGTTTAAAATAGTTATTACATAACTCAAATTTTCTACTTAAGGTGGTAGTACTTTAGCTTATACCATAATTTTTTACCTGAAACACCATAATGTACCATTCATTAACTGCTTCACCACAGGTTTCCTCCTCTTTGATACATCTTGCATAATCAGTATTCTAATTATGGCAAAGAATATTAGCTGCTTGGATAAATCCATGCTGTTTTCTTCTTTATGGTCACTCACTTAGACTATATTTCCTTGTCTCCCTTGTGATGAGGTAGGGTCATGTGACTGAGATCTAGCCAGTTCACCTATGTGTTACAATTCTAGGCTACCTTCACACACTCTCCCTTGTGCCTAGTACGTAAAGCATCAGTGAAACTGAACAGGATAACGGGAGTCACATGGTAGTGTGAGCCTGTATTCCTACGTCTTCACATCCAGAAGAGGCATTTATAACAAAATGTCACTTGGTCACAGGAGAGAAGTAATGTTTTACTCTCTTTAAGTCATTTTACATTTCAGGATTCATTTGTTATGTTAATCCAGAACATCGCAATTAATTTCCTAGTTTTTCTAAACAAGACTTCTACTAAAATTTATTAAATCTTCAATTAATTCTATCTGTATTTCTCAATGTTTTTTACACTAAAGTGTGGATGATACACAAGGCACCAAGTATGTAGGTCTACTTATCTTTGTCATGTTTAATTATGGCATGCCTTCTCAACTCTACACCTAATGCACTTTGGATTTGTCTCTTAAATACCTTTCCTCTTGTTTATAGAGAATCAGATACCTCAGGTTTCAAAGGGCTCAGTAAACCTGGAGGGCTCAGAGACCAAACTTAGCTTATATGATATGAAAGTGTAAGATTTCAAAAATGGGGTTCTTAGCAACATCAGACTAAGCTGATGTTGACAGTTTCAATGCTATTAAAAACACATATATCACAGATTAAACATATAAGTAAAAAAAACCCACACACACCAAAAAATATAACAAAACTCAGAAGAAAGATATGGCAATAGACATATTCCTTAAAGGATTAGCTATCAAAATGCAGAGACATCTTACACACTAATAAGATAAGGACCAAAAACCCAGTAGGGAATAAGAGTAAATAGACAAATAGGCCAGTCATGGAGAAGTAATAGGGGTAAAAAATAAGCGAAAATTAAAAAGCTGTTTAACCATGAAATTTAGCAGTTTTTCATCTTGGAGCACATAAAGTGATAATTTCAATTGTTGGAAAGAAAATAGTACTATCATTTGGCAAACAACAGGCCTATATCTACGGAAAGCTTTATGTACCTTTGATATAGCAATTCTACTTCCTTATCAAACCCTAGAGAGACCCCTGCACGTGGAGTCAAGTAGACAGGCTCAGAAATGTTTGTTGTCACATGGGAAACTTAGAAATGTTCTACCCATGGAGGAATACATAGGCAAACTGTGCTGCTTTCTTAGTAATGGACTCTGCTCAACAGATTTTAGAATGAATTAACATGGATAAATTGGGCAAAATAATGTGATACAAAAAGGCTAGATGATATACAGCACAACACAATAAATGCACTTGTAAGCTACATAAGTGGTACAGTATTGGTTATTTCTGGGGTGAGATTTAGCCAAATAAAATTTTAGGTGGGAATGAAGAATTTCAAGTGTAGTATTTACAAGGTGTGATAGAAATATGGCAAATGTGTAAACTTAAAAATTTAGTCTAGTAAAAGACAGATTGCCATTAATAACCCTCAAAATACTCCCTCCTTACTTCACAGACACTTCTGCCATCATTCCTGCTACTTTCTGAAGCAGTTCTGGAAGTCCTCTTTCATGTGTGACTTAGGTTCCTGGCTGCCTCTATGTCCTGAATTCTCTCAAAGCATTTAAATTTTACAGTCATTCTGACTTTCACAAAGACTTATAAGGTACAGCATGCCAGAGCTGGTGGATAAGGCGGATGAGGACACAGTGTAATCATCTGACCAGCTGGCTTGTCCATCATCATAGTGTTTTTATCAGCTTGCTTTTCTGTTCAGATGCACTTGGCAGCAGCGTTCACCTAGTTTTGATGATGCCTTGTAAAGATACTAATGGTAAACCTTCCAGAACTGCTTCATAAAGTGGCAAGAATGATGGGATAACTAGGTTTGAAGCAAGGTAGAGTATTTTGAGGAGGATTAATGGTAACACATTTTTTACTGTAATGATTTAAAAAATTTGCACACACCATATTTTTTGATCAGCTCTTATTGTAAGCCATCAGAGCAAATGAACTAATGTTCTATTTATTAAATCTATATGATGAGTGTTTTTTTGTCTTTTATATGGTGTTCTGATAATTTAGCAATAGCCTAATAAATTAATTCAATGTTCAATAGGATTTCACATATCTGGTCATAGTTTTGTTCACAGTATAGCTGTGGAGTTGGTGGCTCAAGTTGAAGTTTCACTGAAGGTAGGAGACAAAGAGAAAGTTCCTTGCAAAGAGGTTGAGAATAAAAGGGGTTTATTTATACTGGGTGAGGAGTTCATGCCTCTTGTCATGCTAACTGAAATAGGGTCAATGGAAATATGATTGAGGTTATAGGAAGTAAAATAGTACATGGAGAAAGTAGGAATATCTTTGAACAATATTCTACTAAAATTTTATTCCCTTGTTCAAGGTTCCTCCTTCTCCAGTTTATGTATTTTGTGTACACTTGCTCTTCAACTCGTGGTGATGTCTAGTTTCTTAATATTCTGTTGCAACTTAGGTAACCAATCTAGTTATGTATCTTTAATACTCCTTTTCCAAAAAAAATTGAGATGATCCAACATTATCAAAATTGTTCTCAAACACTGTGTCCATTCTTTTTCCTCCCCCTTCCAGAGTGGCCAGGGGATACTGGAGAAATCACACTAAATTGGCACTAAAATCTATTATGCCTAATTCTTTCAGACCTTTAGAGCTCTTCAGCAAGCCTCTCCATTATCCATGGAGGCCCATCAAACTTTTGCCACTCTCCTCCAGCTCATCACAACATCTACATTAACACTGTGCAGAAGGCTCAGATGACAATTCATTTTTCACTAAGTTAAACGTGAAGAAGTATGTTGTGCAGATATATTCCTCAGTATTTTTGCATTATATCATCCCCACATACTCTTTCTTTTCTCCAAGGACTAACAAAAATGTGCATTGGTCTCAAATCTGCTTGCATACCTATTCTTTTCTATTTTCTCAGTTATTTTACTCCTTCTATTTCTTCAGCTCCTGTATTTCTTCTATACAATATCTACTTCAACACCAATTCTTTCCCATTACCTGGCAAACATATTGTAAACTATACAATCATTCAATGAATTGACCCTAGTCTTTTAACCCTGTCTAGCAACTACTGTTTCCCATGTATGAATTCCTTTTCTCTGAAGCAGGCTTGTTTGTACAGATGTCTATCTAGTGGACTGAAGAAATATATTTATAATATGGAGATGTGATTGCAAATTTCATTAAAATCACTCCCTCTCTACACATTAATTAATATGTAGAGTCCAAGTTCCTTATCATAGAAAAAATATCAATGTCAAAGAAATCAGACACTGGAGAATAATGTAAGGGAAGCCTGTGTTCTATCCAGAGCAAAGATAAAGGACAAACCAGAGACTAGCAAAGAAGTTTGGATTCTGTGTTGTGGAATATTTTGACGTTGTGCAAACACTTTGTACTTCCCTCATTTGACACTAAGAATTAGTAGAGTGAATGTGATTTCCCTATCTCTTTCTGGTAATAGAGATGGTTAGTGCTTTATCTAATGTAAACATAGGCATTTGAGCATATACAAATGCAAATTACAAATACATATTAAAAGGCAAATAAACGTGGGAACATTTTGACTGAAAATGTGCGGCAAGATGGCAGGTGATTAAACAAAAGAACTAAAGAGTTAAAACAAAGTTGTACCAGAAAAGGAGAAGTGATTGGTGTGATCTGTGCAAGGAATTAAAGATGTGTGAGGTAACTGAGCACAGCAACCTCACGATGTAGATCCACAGAGTCAGCAGTTTCACTGTTGTTACAGGGCGAGATGATTTCTGGAAAAACACTGGGGAAAAAGATAAGAAGACCCTCATATGACGAGGGAGAGGAATTGGGAGGTGCAGCAACATGAATCGTGAAGGGATCAGCAGAGTCTGGAATTCACTGGGCAAAACACAGGATCTCAAACAGTGCTAGCCATTAGTATTCACTGGCTTGGTTTGCACGCATGTGTGTGTGTGTGTATTTCTAAGTTATCAGCCACAAAGAGTCTGATGGTACTGTGTTCAATGTTTCAGCACCAGATGTGACCAAGTGCACCTCCTCGTCTTCTGGGTACAAAACACAAGGTCAAAGAGGCATCCTTCAAGTGCTTTCAGATTTCTCTAATAGTTTAACTCATCACCGCGTTGACAATGAAACATTATAACTCTCTGAAGGGTGCATTACCAGGCTCTGTGTAGTGTCCATGGTTCCTCTCCAAGACCAGGCATTTGTATGAGTGAGAATGCATGTAACACACGCACACACCACACAATATCACTTCAACAGGCAGATAGAGCTTATGAGTGAGATAACCACATCCTAACTACCTCCTCCTTATTCTGTGTTCATGGACAGGAGCCCCAGGAGAAGCAAGTGCAGAGGGAACTCTGAATGCTGCCCTTCGTCCACCAAAGTTTGAGGACTTATGTTTTAGAGTCAGATGAAGTTTGTGTTCTAATTCTATGAGTGGCTGGTAATTCATTTCACCTGATAAGTGGCATCATGCTATTTTTACTTACCTGGTGCAATCTCTGTGAGGGTGAAGAGAGGGAATGGATATGGTACAGTTGCCTTGGATCTTATCACTTGTTGTTGCTGTCTCTTTCCAGTGTCCACAGCCTGGTGCATAAGCTCAAGTATTTTCAAAAATGGTCCTAGCTTTGTGGTCTTCACTCTGCTTTTGCAAGTGAATGGTTTGCAAGGATCTGGTCTAGCACTTGCTAGCATTCCTCTTCATAGGGGAGGCATGATGGAGGGTGGCGTCCTGGTGCTGGGTGACTGAGGTGGAGAAGACAGAACCTGCATGGTTTGCAGAGGGGAGCCCCCAGTTTCTGACCCTTGGAATTTATGGGGAATAAAGAGTTGTCCTGAATGGGTTCTGAGGTGAAGGACTCTTTTCCCCTTACAGGGGTGGTGGTGGGTGGGTCTCAGCATAGAGGAAATGGGGAATTGGTCACCAGGTTATAAATTCTCCTGAAACATGAGTCTGCCAGATCTTCATTTAGATCAAAGTCAGTGTAATTATTGTGTCCTACTGAGTTATCCTCTGGCTGTTCCCTGAGGGGAAGCCGTGGCTCTGGAGGGTAATCTTCTCCAGAAGGGAGGTAGATGAGAAGGTTTCCTGGAGAGTATGTCTCTAGGGTCCAAACTCTTGAATGACCTTTTGTGTCCTCTGTTGGAATGTGATGTCCTCTCCTCTGCTGTACAGTATCAACTTGCAACTGCCAGTTGGCATGGTAAAAATGAGCTCCTAATACTTTTTTTAGCCCAGTTGAAGCATTTCTGTTGTCCAATGTAAAAGAAAAATATCATGGTTTTTCTGTGGTCCTACTTGAGGAGGGTGAGGGTGTAAACCATGCTTTCTTTAACCTAGCAAGGTAGTAGGAGGTCTTCAAATATTCTTGATTGCTCAAGATGCCAGGCACCCAGGTGTTCTCTCATCCATTTTATGCAAATATCAGCTTTTTCCTATGACTTATCACATTTTGTGGCAGAGGAGTCACCACCTTATGTGGGGGACAATGTTTGAGACTCATGTTCATGCCTTGCCTTGTTCCTCACTTACTGAATCTTCCACTTACTGATTTTAACTGACCTCAGACCATTAGTTAACAAACTTATATACCACTAAATTTCAAATAATTATGATAATCAGTAGAAAATCCTCAAAGTTGTAAGAATGGCATTAATTATTACGTGAAAATTTCTTCTAAAACAGTGTGTGGTACCGAGTTAACAGTAAATATTAATTGTGATTTTACTATTTCTTTAATAACTATATACTTCTATGCTTAATAGTTATTCACTGCCTATTTTAATACTAGTCATACAACTTCTCTCCACATCTTGCATCAGGCTCTGCAACTGGTAGGTGTGAAAACTCTAAGGAACTCAAATCTGTCTGCTGGCTGCTTGAAGATCAATACTCAGTAGATAAGATTTGATGAGGAGAAACTCAAGACTATTGAGGAGTCAACTCTGAGGTGATAGAGTGGTGTATTGCTCTCTAGACACTGTGTCAGTGAACTCAGCTACTCAAAACATATTTTATGAGGAATAAAAATAAGGGCAGGGAACAGTGAGCTGACAGGGTACTGCCTAGAGGAGTCTTCATTATTCAGGGGCTGCATTTTTTTTCTCTTCTGTTGGAATAGTCTTGAAATAGCAAAACCTTTCATTTTGTCAGATTCTACATTTGTTTCAAATTTACAACACTGAACAGCGGGAAAAGCAAGGAATAACTTTGCATGGGGCAATTTGCAAGGCAGAGTTAAGCTTTTCTGTCTGCGTATCTGTCTCTCTCTCTCTCTGTCTCATTTTTTTTCTTTCCTCTTCCTTCATTTCTACCTTCCTTCCTAGTTTCCTTCCTTTTCTTTCTTCTTCCTTCCTTTTGGCACTGGGGATAGAGCCGAGGGCTCACATTTGCTAGGCAAGTGCTCTCTCAGTGAGCTGCATGCATTCTCCTCCCTGTTCATTTGCTACTGTTGGTTGTTTTGAGTCTTGGGAATGTTGCTTATGGAACCCTTGGTATTTTTTTCTCCACAGCTCTAATTAAATCTTGAAGTTCTTTGCTTCTGGCATCTATGTTTTTTTTTTTTTTTACTGAATCTGTACTCAGAATAGTCTGAAATAAAGTTATAAACTGAAACAAAGAAATAAAACTAACTAGGGGCAATTCAGAATTTTTCTTGTGCTAAAACTTCCCACGGTGGTTTTCAAGGCGGTGAAGTGGTGAGTGACAGCAAAATTCAACCTCTCTGAGATCAAGAATCCAGACATTAGAAAATAACAAATTTTGGAAGCAAAAAAGAAGTGGATCACCAGGAATGATGTAGGAATTGATAGCAAAGAGTTATAGAGAAGTTTGAAAGACCACAAGGCAGGAAAGAAAACAAAACACTGTGGATTCTCTCCCTGGTTCCTGGCTCACTGCTTGTGGGGAGAGGAGACTGCACTGCAGAAGCAGGATGTATTGGTTTGATCCTGTGTCCCCCCAAGGCCTCATGTAATTTGAATGGGGTTGAGTCTGGTGTTTGTGATTGGTTTGTTGTCTAGCTCTGGGATTGTCAATGTGAGTGCTGCACCCACCCAGACTTGGAACCAACATACAGAGTAAGAGTGGGACAAATGAATGTCTCTCTCTCTCTCTTGCCAGTTCGTCTTACTGTTTGGTGGCCACCATGAATGGCTGCCCTGCCATGCCATGCTGCCTTGGAGCCAACTGAGTATGGACTGAAACTCTGAGAACTGTAAGAAATAAACCTTTCCTTCCCTAATTTTGGGTGTCAGGTATTCTGTCTCAGCAATGAGTGGAAAGTAACTAAGACAATTTGGTACCAGAGGAGTGGGGTCATTGCTGTGACTAAACCTGACCATGTGGTTCAAGAGCCTTTGGAAATGGCTTGTGGGAAGAGTTTGGAAAGGTTCGGAGATGTTGCCTGAAAGAGTGGCGCTGGAACAACTTAGGCTGTTCTGTATGGGAGATTCTGCTCAGAGCTCAGAAGACCAGAAAGTTCACAGAAAGCCTGCTGGTTAAGACTAGGATCAGGAGGTTTCTGTTGGGAAGGAGGACTGCATTGGTTATTGGACTCCACATGATGTGTGTTACAGCTTGGCAGAAAGTTTGTCTACATTCTGCCCCTGCTCAGAGTCTTTGCCTGACACTGTGATTAAAGGTGGAGGCCTGATTAGTCTGGAA
The DNA here is from genome assembly GCA_004363535.1 of Dasyprocta punctata. Taxonomy (NCBI): domain Eukaryota; kingdom Metazoa; phylum Chordata; class Mammalia; order Rodentia; family Dasyproctidae; genus Dasyprocta; species Dasyprocta punctata. The sequence goes on from RJWM01027428.1 coordinate 21,899, forward strand.
AAAGAAATTACAAGGCAGATGAATGTTGAAATGGTGGCCTTGCTATTGTTAGGGACTTTTAGCCAGATTTATGCTGGGAATCAAGAGCAAAAAGCCCAGCATGGTGACTTAGAACCTTGTGAGTTTGACCAGAAAGCTATGGACTATAAAGATAGAGCTGAGACCTCGATTGCTGAGAAGGAACAAAGGAATAAAAAAGATGGTTTGGGTCCATCCCAAGTAGCAGCAGGTCTCCACTTTTTGCAGCCTCAAACTGGCAAAGGTGAAAGAGTTTGCTCAGAGGAAAAAGCCGCATAGCACCATGTTCCAGAGTGGCGACAGATGCCACAGTAGGTTTCAAAATGGTATTGGCCACATCAGGTTTCAAAATAGAGGTGGCCATACCAGATTCCAAAATGGTGGCAGCATAGAGAAGCTGTTCCTCACAATCAGGTTCAGAGAGCTCAGCAATCCAGACACTCAACCCCTACAGCCAAGAGAGAGGAAAGCCTGGCTACTGCTCCAGCTGGCAGAGGACCTTGGGGCCATCCACATAACACTGGTCTTAGGTGCAAGGAAAATGCACAAATTCTAAGGTTAATGTAGGTTCCACCCCACCTGCAGAGGGCAATATGCAAAGATGTAAGAGTGAAGCCAAGGGTGCAATGGAAAACCCCTGGACATGCCATGGGGGTGGAGTTGTTCAAGCGTTTTGGAGCTTGCAACCAGATAGCTTCAGATGCTGAGCATAGAACTCCAAGAGTTAATGTTTGCCCTGCTGGATTTTGGACTTGCTTTTGTTCCAATGCTTTGTATTCCTCTATTTGTAACTTTTAGAATGGCAATGTTTATCTTGTACCTTTATATGTTGGAAGTGTTTAACCTCATTTTCATTTGTAGGGGGTTACAAATAAGAGCTTGCCATAGATCTCAGAGGAGATTTGGGACTTGGACTTTTCAGCAATGCTGAAACTGTTAGGACTTTGGCAACTCTTGGAGATGGACTAAATGTCGTTGGTATGAAGGATATGCATGAATCCTTGGGGGGCCAGGGGTGGAATGTATTGGTTTGATCCTGTGTCCCCCCAAGGCCTCAGGTAATTTAGACAGGGCTGAGTCTGGCATTTGTGATTGGTTTGTTGTCTAGTGCTGGGGTTGTTGATGTGAGAGCTGCACCCACCCAGGGGTGGAACTGATATACAGAGTAAGGGTGGGATGAATGCGTGTCTCTCTCTCTCTCTCACTGGTTCACCTTGCTGTTGGCGGCTGCTGTGAATGGCTGCCCCACCACGCCATGCTGCCTTGGAGCCAACTAAGTATGGACTGAAACTTGCGAGAACTGTGAGAAATAAACCTTTCCTTCCCTAATTTTGGGTATCATGTATTCTGTTTCCGCAATGAGTGAAAAGTAACTAAGACACAAGGTGAGTGCTGGGGGCTCCAAGGAAAAATGGTAGCAGTGGATTTGGCTGGTAACACAGGCTCCCAGGAAAGCCCATGGTGTTTGTGAGCTGCAGGGTCAGCAAGGGGTTTTACTCCACAGGGACTCTTCCCACGTGGCAGGAAAACAGCCAATAGGGATCATAGCACAGGTGCTCACCATATTGCCTTGGAGTTCTTGACTAGGTGCCATTTTGTGAATAGGTTGATTGTTTGAATCTGGGACTCTGAAAAGTTGGGGTGTGGCTTTACTATGCTTCAGGGTTCCTAGTATTACTCTCCTACAGTGCTGGAGTGGGATATCTGTGGAGATGGAGAGAGACTCCCTGAGGAGTTTGCACTTCTGCTAGGAAGGGCATAAGCCCCATCCCCTGTGCTGGCAGGCCAGGCTTAGTTTGAGCTATGCTGGGTCTGAAAGTGATGGCAGTGACTTGAAGTCTTGCCCTGTTTACTGTCTTCATTCAGCATAGATCTGGGGTCTGAATGCCTTCCTCACCTATGTGAGTGAGGACATGTCTCAGTGTGGACATTGCTACAGCTTGGGGTGAATAGCGAGGCCTCTGGAATGGGGCAGCATGCATCTTACAAACCCACAGGCTGTAAGGCTAGGTGAAGGAAACTGAGAATGTCTGGACTCCAAAATTGTGGTTCCAGGAAGAAAATCGTTCAGAAATACAGAGAAAAACAGTTTTTTCCTTTGGACTTTTTATTCCCCTTTGCTTGTTTCTTCTTTATTGGTTCATTGAATTGGAGAATTTTCCTTTACCCTACTTCCTTATTTTTCTTTTCCCCCTTCTTTTCCTTTTAAAATTTTCTTTTAATATTTTCATTATTCTCCATATTATTTCTTTTAGTTCATTTTTCCTCCCTTCTTTCTTTTATCTACTACGGTTCTTTTTTGGGGTTACTTTAGCTAATTATATCAGTATCATTCCAATCTCTAATACGCTGCTTTGTATCACTTCTCTCATTTGCTTCTCATCTCCCATTGTTTAATTTTTTTCAAACTTCCTTTTGCATTCTGCCATTCCCCATCCTGGGATCTCTAATTGTATAACAATTAAGCTTCATTAACTTTAGATAGTTAACTCAGTGTTACTGTCCTGGCTTCTTTTTTTCTGAGACAAAATACTCAATATCCAAAATTAAAGAAGGAAAGGTTTATTTAGTTCACAGTTCATGAAAGTTTCAGTCCATAATCAGCTAGCTCCAAAGCAGGATGTAATGACACAGGGCCAACAGTTCAAGGCAGGAGGAGACACCAAAAGCAGTAAAAGTAAAAAAGGGGGAACACAAGCCTCTTTTCCTTCCTTATATTGTAATCAGGCTACCCTCCCTGGTTTGGATGTAGCACTCACACTATCTCTGTGCTCTCCTCTTGCACAGGCTCAGCATGTTTACTAAGTGAGACCCTGGCCCATCTGCTAAGTCACTTAATTAAATTTCTAAGTGTCTCAAGTTGACACAATGTATCAATCATTATAATATGCTGATTGTCAACTTGGCAACCAGACACATTTCTTTAAACTGGTTTCCAGATACAAAGATATGCTTATTCTTTTTTTTTATTTTACAGAGAATAAAAAATCAATAGAAATTATACAGAATTTCAAAACAAGATGATAGGAAATTAACAATGCTTATTGTTATCATTTCACAAGTTGAACATTGTAATGTAGGTTTAAAAACCCTTAAGAACCAGTATTAAGTCTATCAACACTGTATTACACTGGAACCATAATATTCCATCCATGGCCCCCCAAAGACTCATGAACATCCATTTATGCAAAAGGAAATTAGTCCACATCTACGAGTTGCCACAGTCCTAATAGTTACAGCATTGCTGAAAAGTTCAAGTCCCAATCCTCCGAGATTTAAAGCAAACTCTTAGTGGCAAGCCCCTGTGCAAATGAAAAGTTAAACACTTCCAACACTGAATGGCACAAGATAAGTGTCTTCATGCCAAAAGTTTCAAAAAGAAAGATACAAAGGATTGAGATCAAAGTAAGTCCAAAACACAGTAAGGCAAACATTAAGTCCTATAGTTCTATATGCAGCATCCCAGGTAATTTATGGCACATTGTGAACTCCAAAGGGTTGGATGGCTCTACTCCTATGCCATTTCTGATGGCAGTAGCTCCAGTGGCTTCCCTCTTAGGCCCACTTTGCTTTCTCCTTGCTGTTTTCCTTAGATGATTCGCGTTCCTGGTTTTTTCAAACTTCTGGGGTCTCCATTGCACCTTTGGCTTCACTCTCACAGCTTTAAACACTTCCCACTCATACTGCCTGGCCTCCTAGGCATTCTGAAATAGATGTGGAAGCCTTCTGAACCCCAAAACTATTGCATTATGCATTCACTTAAACCAGCACCATATGGATGATACCAAGGTTTGCTGCCAGCTGGAGCAATAGCCAGACTTCCCCCTTTCTTGTCTGTAGGGGTCAAGTGCCTGGATTGCTTGGCACTCTAAATCCAATTCTGAGGAACAACTTTTCTGTGCTGCTGCCATTCTGGAATATGGTTCTCTGCATCTTTGTCCTCAAAGCAAAGTCTTTTGCTTTTGCATTTTTGAGGCTTCAAAGAGTGGAGAGTTGCTGCTTATTGTGATGCCCTCAGGCTATCTTTCTATTGTCTTGTTCCTTTTCAGCAATTGAGCTCTCCTCAGCTCTATCTTTGTAGCCCACACCTCTACTTGAGTTTCCTTTCTGGCCAAAGTCACAACATCCTAAATCATTCTTATGGGCTCTCTGTTCTTCATTCTCAACATAGGTCTGGCTAAAAAGCTCCCAACAGCAGTCATGCTGTAGCCTCAACATTCAAATGCCTTGAAATTTCTCCTACCAGATTAATTAGTCCACCACTCTTAATCTTAGTCTCAGGCAAAGTCTCTGGACATGTGCAAGATGCAGACAAACTTTCTGCCAACCCATAATACACATTATCTGGAGTCTAGCAGCCAATGTAATCTTTCTTCCCAGCAGAAACCTCTTGAGCCTGGTCTTTACTGGTTTTCTGGTCTTTTGAGCTCTGACCAGAATCTCCCATACAGAACAGGCTAAGGTTTTCCAGCTCTACTCTTTTAGGCAACACCTGTAAACTTTTCAAACTCTTCCCACAAGCCATTCTGAAAGATTCTTTTTTTTAATTTAAGAGAAAATAGATACAGAAGCTAGAAATAAAAGTCAAAAAAGACAGACAAACAACAACGACAGATCTGATATGATAACATTGTAGGTTTACACACTGAGGTGGTTGAAGTTTGGCAGTAGTTGCAATATTGCATATCGTTACCTTCCTAGGGGTTGGGGATATTGACAGATATAGACATGTAAGATTCATCAATTCAGGTATATTAACTTTTCTTTTTCAATGGCTATTGTATTTAGCAATACGGTTTTTTAAACTGTCTTATTTATGAATATTTATAAATTTATGTCTTTTTCCTTTTCTCTTCCTTCCTTCTTTTCCCCTTAGAGTACCTCTTGT